>JAOTRO020000003.1:5526548-5542810 GCA_028566515.2 Pyracantha coccinea | reverse complement strand
CAATGCCAGTAGCGGAGACTGCCGAGGCATCAAAACCCTACTGAGTGTTTGATCTTGGTCGCCTTTTCAGTTACATCGCAATCAAATGGTCTGGAATCAGTTCGGCTTTCTTTGGTTTATGCAATTTATCTGCGTCAGTGCCTGCTTGTTGCTTTTATGAGGGAATGCTTTGCCACCTTTTCTGATTTGCAGAGTTTGGAAGATCTCTGGAACCAAGCCTTGCATAACTAAAGCAGCTGCCGAGAAATAATTTCCCAATATTAAATGCATGCTGGCAAGGGTGCGACTTAATATTCCAGACTCCAGCCATGATCTCAGGGGCAGAGGAAAAAACTCTGCATTCCCTTTTCCTAAGGGACCAAATATCAGTTGATGTTTTATCCTTAAGGCAGCATGCATTGTTTCTGAGGAAGCTGCTGGACCGGAAGATGCAGACACGGAATGTAGCGAAAGAAAGTGGTGTTGAACTCATGGAACCGGGTACCTCTGCCCAACATCTGGTCAAGAAGAAGAGTCTTGCAAAGGCGATGCGATATAAACTCAATTTTTTCCAGGAGAATTGCTTTAGGAATTGCGTAGATTTTAATTTCTGGATGTTTCTTATTGTATTTGTGGAATATTTCTAGGAACTTAAGACATATGTATTCCGTTGTTATTTTAGTTGAATGGTTACACACAATAACAATTATGGGATTATGAATAAATACCAGCTTTGGTCTTCAATTGGTTATGCTTTGATTACGCGTGTATGCTGAGATGTTTTTACTTTCCTCTGTTCGAAGGGCCTAATTACGACAGGTTTGATCCCGTCCCCGAGTATCAAACCAGCCACCGAGTATGTAGGCCGGTCGCCGAGTATTGAACCGGGTCCAAACCCCGTCACCTAGTATCAAACCAGCCACCCAGTGTGTAGGCTGTCTAACCAAAAATATAACAAAACTAGAGCTACACGCTATTTGTCCTTGTTTTGGGCGTATGAAACAAATTAGATCTTGTTTCGTTGCATATTTTATGTACCTATATTTTTGCTTTGTGTCATGAGAGGATAATCTGATGCTCTGAGGTTTATAAACCAGTCCCACTCTGAGCTCTCCTTTTAACTGAATCGAAATGGCTTTGGAGCTTCCAAGCAATCATCGTAGTGCTCTTAAAACATCTCTGTTTGTCTTAGGAGGGCAAGGCAAAGGCAGGGCCATGATATTGCCTTTACTATTCACTTAAACAGTAATTGTCTTTGTACAAGTCTACTCGTTTGAGAAGATGAAGAGTAAGGGAAAATATTTTCTTTAAATGCTTGTTTGCACGAGAATTTTTTGGTTTGGGACACAAATTCAACTTGATTCGAATTTGGTTGAAGGGGATGATTTTTTTGGAGTGTTGGCAGTGGCTTTGCCAATGATATGAAAGTGGGGTGGGAAATATTATGAGATGGGTGGCTTGTGGCCTTTGGAGTTTGGAGATTGTGGAAGTGTAGGAATAGTTTGATTTTTGAAAAGCAAACCGTGGAACCTATGGAGGCATTGAGATTAGTACAACAACAGTGGCTTGAGATTGATGACTCACAAAGTTAGCATAAGATGAGATGGAACGAACCGCGACGGCAAGCGGAGAGGGTGGAGGAGCATCTTACGTGTTGGGTGCAGCCTCCGTTTCGTACAATCAAAGTCAATTGTGATGGTGCTTGGGTTAAAGAAACTGGGAAGGGAGGACATAGTTGGGTTGCCTGTGACTTTGCAGGAATCTTCAAAGGGGTGGGTGGCTTGGGAAACATCTTCTGTGAGTCCAATTGATCGCAGAGGCCGAAGCAATACGGGATGGTATGATGGATTGCGTGGAGCGAAATATTTTAATTTTGTTCAATTGGAAACGAACTCCGGAAGTACAAACTCCTCGTGGAAATGCTTAATGAGATCACGTCTTTTAATGGTGTTATTGGGAGGTATTCTCTTTGATATACAATGTATTCAACAACAACTGATATCAGTAGAGTTTATTTTTACTCCTAAAGTATGTAATAGGACAACACATTTAGTGGCTTCTTTTGTTTCTAGAGTGGGTGGTCTCCATATTTGGGATTGTTTTGAACCAAACTTGTTTTTTAATACTCTAACTTCTGATGCAAACATTTTTATTCGGATTTAATATCATTTCAATTTTGACAAAAAAAAAAATAGATGCACTTGCACATTCAATATGGACGACATTAACAATAAATATATACGTTGACATAATGGTAGCATAGCAGCATCTCAACCAGTGGTAAGCACAATGGCAATTTGAGGGCAATGGCAATAAAATTGCTCTTACTTTTACTCTAAACAGTACTTGCTTTTGTGCAAGTCCACCAGTTTGGAAGGAGGAAGGGCAAGGATAATTATTATTCACTAACATTTTTTTTAATTTTTAATGTTTTCTTCGTCTTATCCCCACATATCCTTGTCGTCGTAAATTTTTGGATAATTTTGAACATTTAATTTGCAAATGTGTTGAACTTTGGAAGTTTTTTCTACTTCTTTTTGGTAATTTTTATGATTTTATTAATTTTTTTTTATAGTTTGATTAATCATAATTGTTGAATTGAATTTTGGGTAAATTACATAATACCCCCTCAGGTTTGAGGTCTATTACAACGCCATACAACATCTTTAAAACATTTCACTTTCATACCTCACATACTATTTTATTTCAAAATAATACATCCGTTACATTTTCCATCTATTGATCCGTTAAGCACTGATGTGGCTGCCAAATGTGTGCCACGTGGCAATTTATTTTTTTTTAAAAAACCTGAATCTTCAAAAAAAAAAAATCTAGAAAACCCAGATCCCATCACCCCCTCCCCCCGGAAAGCCCCATACCTGAAGATAAAAAAAAACCTTAGAAAACCCAGATCCCATCACCCCATACCCCTGACCCCTGCGCGCCGAAACCCCATCCCATTCAAACCCAGATCCCCTCCCTACAACCCAAATCCAAAACCTAACACATTCCGACCCGGAATGTCCATTAGGACCCCGAATCGAGCTGTGCTAGTCGACACCTCGAAGGTGATAAAGTATGGTGATGTGGAAAAAGTGAATAAATTTAAACCTAAAAATGTCTAAGTACACGAGTGCGTGGTGAGCGGGTATGGACCCATTTCACACGTGATTACAGAGCATAAGTGAAGTACAGTAAAGTAAGATAAGACTTATACCATCTTAGGAAGCCATATGTACTGGGATATCCCAAGAATCCTCGTTGATGCGGAAACTTTGCTACTAGAAGCTGGAGGGGCGCAAAACAGAAAACGTGAGTGGGCAAAAACAAAGCTTTTCAAAACCGTTTCACTTGTCAAAGATAATAACCCCTCGCCGTAAAACTTGTATAATTTCCCAGAAAATAGCATGCTTATCTATCTCAAAACCATACTCAAAATAGCAATTCCACAAATGTGCCATGTCAAATATCTCAGCAAAGAAATAAGTAAGCCAGGTGAAATAAATCAATATAAGATGGTATGTCAGCCGGAGTCACCTAACGTGACCTGTACGGCTAAGCCTATAGCTCTTCTACTAGTTCCCTACACACGAGTCGGAACCACCTAAAGTGGTCTGTACGACAGGCTGGGTGTAAATAAATACGCTCAAATGCTACGATCACGTGAAGGCTGTGCGAAGTATTGCAAGTCATCTACGAGTCGGAACCACCTAATGTGGTCTGTACGACAGGCTGGCACCTGCCTTGGATCCAAAGTGAGCGTGTGGTGCGGGAGGTGAACAATCACGTGAAGGATTGTGCCCTGGCCACGGGCGGAGCACTAACACCGGGGTGCAGAACAATGAGCTATAAATGCATCTCGACATCCTGGACCTGTTTTTGAAGTCTTTTTTTTCCAAATTCAATCGTTTGAATAGAGTTTGACTAAATGGATCCTTTATGTGAATAGGTGCAATTAATAGCGGCGATTACATTATTCCTGTTTGGTATAGCTTTGCACCAACGGTGTACGGTGAGTGGACCCCTTCTGAAAATGCATGTTTTGATATTAGAAACGCACACATGAAAAACATGATTTAAAGATTATGTTTTATGAAATGCTTTGAGATAACATGCTTACTGAGGCTATATTGAATTACTACTATTTTTCCTATAACCCGTGTTCTTAAAGAATATCCATTGGATGACGATATGATATTTAGAACACTTCTTTATAGTATAGATGACAGAAGAATTATACTATGAAGTTGCTTTTCAATATATATGTTCAATGGTTTTGTACTTACCTAGTGGTCTTTTCCGCTACGAGATGTAGAGATAGTTTCTGGTCCGTCTTGGGCGAAGGTTGTTGTTGGCATAGGGCCTGGTGGGTGTTTCCTCTGGCTATTTAGCACAGGGATGGGGAGCCGGCATGAGGCCTGGGGATAATTTTCCTCTGACTGTCTACTCAGAGATGGGGAGCCGGCATGGGGCCTGGTGGTTATTGGACATTCACTAGCGGCTATTATATATATATGAGAGTTATGATTTGAGACATTGCACGACATGCTAGGTTTCAGAAAACCTATGTTTATCATTATATATGTGTTTTCATAAAACCTAGGGGTTAGTACGTTGATAATTATTTTATTATATATATATATCAACTTGGTCCACTCATGTTTGTTTTGCGCCTCCTTCAGGATTGAGAATCGAGGCATACAATCCCGACATCAAGGCACTTCTGCATCGGCATCTTCGAGTCCTCTCGGTGTAGGACCCATTCTTTTATTCATTCAATTTTATATTATTTCTTTTAGTATTCTAATTAGTTGTACGCTCTGAACAAGGTCCTTAAATGCATATTCTTTATTCTTTTATATTTATAAGTCTTATATATCCCTTGTTTTCAGCAATTGCATTCAATAAATGACTTTCGTCACCCTCGGATGTCTGCTAGCACGTGCCTATCCTTGTATTCAGGGAATATCGGGATCGGGGCGTGTTAGTTTGAGTATAATCTTTAGCAACTAATTTGGCTTTGTACCGATCAATAGAGCCATCTGCTTTATGTTTAATAGTGAACACCCATCTACATCCAACAACTTTCTTCCCTTTTGGCAAAGTAACCAAATCCCAAGTGGAATTTTTTTCCAAAGCTTCCAACTCAACATTCATGGCATTAACCCACTTAGGGTCAGACAAAGCATCCTACAAGTATGTTGGAACTGATACAATAGATAACTGACATATGTAAAATGCATATGGTTTGGACAAATGATGAGTAGACATATAATTGTTGATAGGATACTTGGCTTTGGCATGCATATCAGGCTCATATTTTACTTTTGGTTTTCCATGATTAGCTCATGAAGGCAATTGATAAGTAGAAGAATCATCAGAATTTACCTCATGTATGTAACCATCTTGTACCAAACCGTTAGAAAAATCATCACTGGATGAACCATCATTAGGCAACTCGTTAGACATACTAACAGCAAGCAACTCATTGGGCACATCCGACCGGTCGTCAATAGAAATAGTTTCGGGAATGACAGTTGACTGATCACTATCTATAGCCGACTGCTCAGTAGCACGCAGTATAACAAGTCATGTCCCCAACTCTGCATGTAACACATCATCAATGTCATCTCTTCTAATACGCAATTCACTCCCTCTCTCCCCCTCTGAAGTGAGGAGTAGGAAGAAGGCTTTACAGAATACGGACCTTCCTCGTGGAAGGTGACATCCATAGTAATATAAGTTTTCTATGTTAGAGGATGATAACACTTATAGCCTTTCTGATTGTTAGCATACCCAATAAATACATATCAAAGAGCACATGCATGAAGTTTACTCTGTTGATGAGAGTAGACATGCACATACGCTATACACCCAAAAACACCTTCAAAGGAAGTTTGGATACAGAAACAGGAGAAACATGTTTTCATAGCACATCAAGCGGTGTCTGAAAATCCCTACTTGGAACATGATTTATCAAATACACAGTAGCCAAAACTGCATGTCCCACAAATGATTAGGAACACATTTATCCAATATCAAGGAGCGATCAACCTCCATTATTTGACAATTCTTCTGTTCGGACACACCATTTTGTTGGGATGCAAACGGAGATCGTCTAATGAATAATATCCTGATCATGAAAAAAGCATGCCAAAGTGTGATTCACGTATTCTCCTCCGTTATTAGACCTAAAAACCTTAACTTTGGTCTAAAATTGAGTAGACACCATTGCACAAAATTCTTAAAGAAGCAAAGAGACATCACTCTTATTCTTCATCAAGAACACCCAAGTTAATCGAGTACAATCATCAACAAAAGTAACAAACAAATGGAATCCATTAGAAGTAACTTTCGCTGGACCCCACACATTAGAATGTATCAAATCAAATGGCAAAGTAGCTTTAGAATCACTTATGGGAAAGGAAGCACGATGACTCTTAGCCATGATGCATGTTTCACACTTGAACTCTAATTCACTACAAGTGCGAAACAAAGAAGGAAATAAATGCTTCATATAACTGAATGATGGATGTCCCAATCGTCGATGCCATAACCAAATTTGATGTCTGTCATCCACTTTAGCACTTAAAACTTGATGATTATTTGAACCGGAAACAACGGTATCCTCCATAGTCAAGATGTATAAACCCCCTATTCTTTTACCACGACCAATTATCTTATGAGTTTGAATGTCTTGAAAATAACAATACGTAGGGTAGAAGTGAGCAAAACAATATAAGGTATCAAGAAGTTTTCCTACCGACAAAAGATTGCACTTAACATCAGAAACAAGTAAAGCACAGACTAGTGATAAGGTCGGAGTAAAAGAGGTAGGGCCTTCACCCTTCACAGGAGAAGGTGCTCCATTTGCACTAGTAATATACGGATCACGAATATAATCACATAACTCATCAAACACTCTAGGGTCACCAGTCACATGATCAGTGACCCTAGTACCAATTATCCACTTATTTGTTCCACCAAGAGGCATAACAATACTATAATGATATTGAGTCATTGAACTAAATCACGAACAATAAAGGCACAAAAGATACGCAGCGGAATGAAAACAATTTACCAAAATACTGTAGCAATCACTATAGCAGAGCACTATTCACGACACTGACTGTTCACGGCATTGTAGAAGATCACTGTTCATGCACTGTAGCAAACGGCATGACACTATTCACTTTTATTTTATTTTTTTTTATTTTTAACGAAGGAAATCACGACAAAGATGGCCACAAAATTAAAGCACACAGGTCACCAAGAGCGAACTGCTCTGATGCCATATTAAACTAAACATGTTAAATACCAAAAATATATATGATAATATTTGAGAGTTTCTTATATATTCATTAATCTCCAAAGTAGAGTATATATAGAAGTTATAATTGGTATTACATATGTACTTCACCAATGTGGGACAATAAACTACGATTTGCACTTTAACTAATATATAACTCGCAACATAGTGTTTAAGCAGTTGTGGAGGAAGAGGAGAATCATGAGATTGCGGAATTGGGTTCGGATCAGAATGGGAATGGGAATGGGAATCAAGATGAAAATGATCTTGCTAGGCCACTTCTCGTTGAGGCTGAATGGCCTGGAATGGAAGATAAGGAAACTGAACATTGCAAGACACCCTTTATTGCAAGGCTTTTTAATAGCAGCAATGGTGTACTTTCACACACTTCTCTTTTGGGACTTGGTGAGGAGGAGGGAGGTTATCTGAGAAGTACCAAGCCTAGTAAGTGTCTGGCAGAGCCTAGGGTCGTTAGAAAAATCAGATCTGTTGCTTGGATGACACCGATTCATGGCATTCTTCAGCCACCAACAATTGCTTTTCTGTTGGCCATTGTCATTGGCATGATTCCCACATTGAAATCTCGTTTTTGATGATGACCAAGTCGTTTCGTTCCTCACAGATAGCTTGGAAATTGTAGCTGAGGCCATGGTGCCTTGGGCTGTGCTTGTTCTTGGAGGAATGCTAGCTAAAGGTCCAAACGAATCCAATCTAGGAATGAGAACTACGATTGGGATTATTGTTGCAAGGCTTTTGGTACTTCCTTTAATTGGGATTGGTGTGGTTCTTTTGTCGGATAAATTGAACCTTTTGGTATCCGATGATCAATTGTATGGATTCGTTCTTTTGCTGCAATACACCACACCTTCTGCCATATTGTTAGGAGCAGTTGCAAGCTTGAGGGGTTATGCAGACAGAGAGGCTTCTGCTCTCCTCTTCTGGCAGCATATTGTTGCCGTCTTCTCCCTCTCGCTCTATATAATTGTCTACTTCTACATTCTGTTTTGAAAATATACAGAGCTTGGACCTCGAATTTTTTCAGACATGTATGATTGATTATTCACAAGATTAGTTTCGATTTATTCAGCGACGGTTTTGTCAGGTCTTTTTCTTGTTAATGTTTTAATGTTAGCACCAAAAAAAGCTTCCTCCACTGCACCAAAAAAATTGTGCCTGCTCTCGGTGTGGGCTTCTGCCTTCTAGGTTTATGGGTTTCCATATGGTGTCAAGTCAAAGGCACCAATCTAATAATGTAATCCTTTGACAATTATTAGACTATAGAAAGTTAAAAAGAGAGGGCATAAATCACTTTAAATTCGCTTATCATGTTGTTTAGTCATTCGATTGAATGAGTGAAAAGAAAATTAAGGAACAAAAATATGCACGAGACAATATAAGCGAAAATTACTTGAAAATAACATATTTAGCCATGATGTATGTACCCTACATAAAATCTCATTTTAACCGCATATTTTGTCTGTTTCGCACTACCTCATGTCCGCATTATTCTTGCCCTATGTTACTCCATTTAGTTAACTGGGATGAAAGAGGCGTTAGTTTTGTTGACATAATAAGGGCTATTTGGTCATCAACGAATACGTAGTTAGGTCAAAGAAATTATAAGCTTTAATGACAATCTTTGCAACCAAATAATGTTACAGTTTAGTAGTATTTATTTTATTTGTAGGAGATATGTCTTAAGGCTTTTACTCATATTCATGACGATGATGTATATTTGTGTTGAGTTTGAGACTTAATTTGTGTTGCGCAAATAGCGTAGCCTAGTCCAATCACCTTAAACCTAAAGGGTGCAAGCAATGAAAATAGTGTGTGTGACACAAATAATGACCCACTATGTTTTGGGTTAAACTCTCTCCCTTCCTCTTAATGTAAAATAATGATTGTCAATTTCTTATATCACTTGTTAACCCAATTCGAAACAACACGAAAAAAACAAGTTTCGGGTTAACACGTTAATTGAGTCGTTATCTGGACACACATTAAGAATTCTTTAATAATGAGTTCTTAACAAGTTTACACGCAGGCAACTCATTTCAACTTGATAAGAAAAAAGTTAGTTTGATAATTTTAAACTATAAAAAAAAACTTTACTACAATAGCCATATTATTTAATAAGTGAGATTAAAAACATCCAAGGCACAATAAAAATAGGGAAATTGCCAAAAATGACATTTTTCTTCTTCTTAATCTTAGGATTGAAATAGGACAAACCGAAATGCACAGACCATGCATACGACATGCACAAAAATAGGATAGAAATAGGATTTTCTTACACCTTGAAATGATCAAATTACCCTTGTATATGAAATGAGTTATTTCCTTTCACCCATAAGTCATGTGCACTTTTCTCCAAAAATATGCTGTCAGAATATTATCTACACTAAAGGGGGGAGTGGGCAAATCTTTCTAGCCTAACTCCACCTCGAAGAACCCTAACCCGCAAATGACACGATCCAAATCCTTCTCCAATTTTCCGACCGACGCCACACAAACACAAGCGAAGTTTCCTTTAAGGTTGGGTTCAGTTCAAAACGGTTCGATTTTTTGCCAAAATCAAAACCGAACCGAGTATGCACACTACATGCACAAAAATAAGATTTTCTTACACCTTGAAATGACCAAATTGCCCTCTTATATAAATGAGTTGTTTCCTCCCACCCAGAAGTCATGTGCACTTTTCTCCGAAAATCCCTCTAGCCCAACCCCAACCCTAACCCCCAAACAAATCCTTCTCCAATACCCATTTGGCCTCCATGAGGTGGATCCCCAATACCCATTTGGCCTCCAATTAGTCATTCCTTTCGTGTTCAATTGAATTGGGTTTTTGGTTTCAAGGGTTTTGTGGTTGAATTTGACATGATTTCTTTATTTTCTTACAGAATGGTAACTTGCCCAGCAACTGAAATGGTGGATGGTTCTAAAGTTTTGTACTTTGAACAAGTAAGTTTTGCCCACTCCTCCTTTTAGTGTAGATAATATTATTTGTTAAAAAAAATCATTTGACAACTAATTTAATCAGATTATTATTCGCGTGCGAAAAACCTTTTTTATAATCCGAATTACACACCTCTTAAGATGTTTTGGATGTGTTTAAAAATAGAGAAAATAATAGTGAATGAGCAACTGATTGAATCACATTATTGCTAGCTTATTGTCTAATTAAAAAAAGGTACCAAAAAATTAATTATTAAAAAACACTGTTAAAGTGATGAAAATATCCCTGCCACATTTGATGAATTATTTTGGATTGCTTTTGAAGTTTTTTGTTTGAGGGCATTTTTGTCAAATTATTTTTGTTGAAGCTTGCGACATCAAAAAACACTATTCACTTATTGTTGGCTTTATATATAAATGTTCCCCCATGTGAGATTGAAGTAAAACAACATTTTTTTATTCACATGAACTTTATATTTTGTGGACTCCGTGAATAAAAATAGGGCCGGACAATACGAAGTCACGTCAAGTTTTAAAGGGCACAAAGCCGTATCAAATCTCAAATGGCACGAAGCCGAAGAAAAGTCTCAAATGGCATGAAGTCGTATCAAATATCAAATGGCACAAAGAAGCGACAAGTCTCAAATGGCATGAAGCTGCGTTCACCTCCAAGTGACTCAAAGTCATCGCTTGCAAGAGCCTAAACTGCACAGGCATCAAATATCAACAAATACATTGTGAACTACGCCGGTTTGATTCATTCAAGGATACGTAGGCAATCTAGTACCATATTCTATATGCAATCGCAGTGCTTAAACACCAAATCGAATTCCTGGTTCATTCAACCAAATTCACCCAAATAAACCAAACACCAAATCCTTTTTAGTGGGTCATTCACTCACTAAAAATCCACATACCAAATCAAAAGAACTAACTTGATCCCTCAACTAGGGTACGTAGGCAATTTAGGCCTTTTCGCTTAAATGCAGCCACAAAATCAAATAAAAACACCAACCCTCGAAATTCATAAATTCATGTTAGAATACAAGGGTGTTCCGTTTTTTAAGTGAAATGTTGTAATTAATAGACGCATAATATAGAATAGGTCGAACTCAAATTAATAAAACCCTCTTTGGAAAAATAAATGAGGGTGAAATTGTGTCGAGTGAATTTTTTGTTTACATATTGTGTACAATTTTTGCTCAACAATGTTTCCAATTTTCATTTCAAAATTTCAGAATCAAATCGGAATCCAATTTTTCAATTCAGAAGTGGCTGTCCAAGTTTTCGGCAGCGTATCAAATCATAGCGCTGGACCTAATTGTTCATGCAACAACTTGATGTGTGTGAATTCTCGCATTAATTTCTCAAAGAGTTAAATTAGTAGACGTCACCCGTGAGGACTACTTGAATAAATAAAAAGTATATCGACTTATTAGTTAGAATTTATTTTGGCGTCTCGGTCCATGAAATGGAAAATGAAAAATATTTCAGCTTGATTGACAAGAAAAACAAAGTAGCGGAAATGCTACGTCAGCTCTACGTCAGGACATATCCGCAGCAGCTGCCCAGGATTTCCACTTCCTCCCCAAACCCACCATCTGTATCTTTTTCTTTTCCTCCACGACATAATCCCCGCATAAATATCATCGTCGTCTTCTTCCTTCGTCATCTCACAGCTCCCACGATGAACACCTACCCCAAAGGCACTGTCGTCTTCTCCACCGTTGGCAGACCCAACTATGGCTTCGACATTTTCGCCCTCCCCACCCTCCTCCACCCCTCCTCCACCAATATCGGCCCTGAGCGCCGCCTCTCCGACGGCCGTTCCATCAACTTCAACGCCCAATTCGCCGACAACAGCCACGAACCCCACTCCCTCGTCTTCATCTCCGAGCGACCCGGGTTTCCCGCCATTTACTTAACCCGACCTGGACTCCCCCGTCCCCAGCTCTTGCACTGCGAACCCGGATCCCTCTTCCACGACCGACCCATCATAAAAAATCACACTCTCTACTTCGTTTCAGCTCACCAGGATCCCAGTCGACACTTCAAATCCTGGTCTGCTCTCTACTCCTCCACACTCCTCCATGACAAAATCACAACCCGGTTGACTCCCTCTGACTCCGTCGATTACAGTCCCGCCCTCTCTCTCTCCGGAAAATTCGTCGCCGTCGCCTCGTACGGATCCCGTCCATGGGGCGGTGAGTTTCACGAGCTCAACACCGACATCGTCGTATTCGAAGCATCGCGACCCAGCAAGCGCGTACTCGTCTGCGAGCGCGGTGGCTGGCCCACCTGGTCCGGCGACTCCGTCATATATTTTCACCGCCAACATGACGACGGCTGGTGGAGCATTTTCCGGGTAGATTTCCATTTTCCCAAAGATCTGGAGTCCTCTTCTGGGTTCCCGGTCACTCCCACTCGAGTCACTCCATCGGGGCTCCACTGCTTCACTCCGGCAGCTCTCCACGACGGTAAACGAATCGCCGTCGCGACTCGCCGGCCCGGTAAGAATTTCCGACACATTGAGTTCTTTGATGTCGAATCCAAGACGTTTCAGCCGATGACAGAGATCCTGAACCCGAATTTCCACCATTACAACCCGTTTGTTTCGCCCGATTCAGAGCTCCTCGGGTATCACCGATTCCGGGGTGATTCGACTCAGTGGGGCGAGTCCGATTCCACAATTCCTTATATCGAGCGAGTGTCTTCGCCTATTGAACAACTCCAGATGCTGAGGATTCAGGGTTCGTTCCCAACCTTCTCTCCGAGCGGCGATCTGATCGCGTATAATCCGGATTTGGATGGGAACAGCGGAATCAAGGTCATCAAATCGGACGGCTCAAAGCGCTGGAATTTGATCAAGGGCCGCGCAGCCTTCTACAACGCCTGGAGCCCAACCGAGAAACACGTTATCTACACCTCGGTGGGCCCAATATTCCAGTCGGCCAAAACAACTGTCCAGATTGCCCGAGTCGAATTTAACCCGTCAGTTCTGGACGGCGATAAAGAGGACGTCCCGTGCAATGTAAAGATGTTGACTAAGGAAGAAACAGGGAATAACGCTTTCCCTTCGTGCTCTCCAGACGGCATGTCGTTGGTATTCCGCTCCGGTCGGACAGGGCACAAGAACCTCTACATTATTGACGCCGTTGACGGCGAGTTTAACGGCGGTGTGCGTCAATTAACTGAGGGCCCCTGTATCGATACCATGCCAAGTTGGTCACCAAAAGGTGACTTCATTGCTTTCTCTTCGAACAGACACAATCCGGATGACGCAGCCGTGTTCGGCATCTACGTCGTCAAACCGGACGGTACCGGTTTGAGGAGGATCTCGGTGGCGGGAAATGAGTCTCACAGGGAGAGGATCAACCACGTGTGCTTCAGCAAGGACGGGGAGTGGCTGCTGTTCACGGCGAACTTGAGCGGCGTGACGGCTGAGCCGGTGTCGTTGCCGAATCAGTTTCAGCCGTACGGGGATTTGTACGTGGTGAGATTGGATGGGAGCGGGTTGAGGAGGCTGACGTGGAATGGGTACGAGGATGGGACGCCAGCGTGGCACGAGGGTGGTGATGAGCTGGACATGGGGGGCTTGCGGTTGGGAAATGAAGTTGGAGGAGATGAGCTCAAGGGTCAGTTTGAGGAACCTCATTGGATTTCTTGCGACTTCTAGAAGCAGAAAAGGAGGGAGGGTTTTGTTAATAAATAGTTTCTGTTTGTAAAAAGAATAAATTTATGCTTTAATAGAAAAAGAGGGGCGAGTTATGAATTGCTCTGGTTGTTCGAGCTTTCTCTTGAACTTACTGTGTTTTGTATTTAAATTTTGTATTTTTTTTAATGTACAATATTGTTTGTACTTAAATAAAAAAAGTGTTGAACTCAAAATTAAAAATAAAAAAAAATTAAAAAATAAAAATAAAGGAGGTGTTGTCTCCTTCACAAAAAGGAAGAGAGCTTTTACAGGGGGCAGATCAGTAAATGAATTGGCCGACGGACATGTCCCGAAGAACAAGGCATATACATTCCACAGATTAGATAGTTTGGTAATGCTGCCGCTACAAATATTTGAATGCCGGTGACTAAGGGGCGTAGTCAAATTAAAATTTGATAGGATTTTAATAGATTTTAAAATTCGGGTGTAGTCGATTAGAGTTAAAAAGAGAATTTTAAAAGATTCTAAAATCATGGTGTAGTTCAATTAGGATTTTAAAGGATTTTGAAGAATACACCCAAATTAAGAGGTAGTCGATTAAAAGTTTAAAGAATACATTAAAATCTAGGCATAGTGAGAATGTCAAAGATTTAATAGGATTTTAATGGCTAAAGGATTTTGAGGGATTTGAAAGTAGGTGGTATAAATACAAAGGGCCATCAAGAATCCAACCCTACCCCATGTGATTTCTTTTCATGCTCATCAGAGAAGTGGAACAGCCTTTATCTCTCATCTTCCTCTATCGCCACAAGGTATTGCAGGTTTCTTCCAAATTTGTGTAATTTTCGTATTGTTTCATAGATTGCTGTAGTAATGCTTTCGGTTAATTGGATAGCTCCTTCCTCATTTTTTTTCTTAGGTTTTCTGGAAAAGTTCAAATTCTGTCTTGTTTTCTGAAATAAGAAGGAAAGGGTTTCTTTTATTCCAATTTTCTTTGGGTTTCAGTGTTTTGTAGTTCAAGTTTTGCTTTTTCTATTGTTTTTGTGTGTTTTGAGAGTTTTGGACCCGGCTGATTTCGCTGTTCAATTTGATTTTCTTTTATTCCAATTTTTTTCGATTTGAGAAGTTTTCGGGTTAGATGTGTGTTTTGCATATGTTATATACGTGTACATCATTGTATATATTTGATTTTCATTGACTGGTTTCCACCACTCTGCATGTGGGTTCTGCATATATTATATGCATATATATAGTGTGTATCATATATATATATATATCATTATGATTTTCATTGACTTTTCTTATGATGCTTGGATGTGTGATTTTTTTAGCTAAACTGAGCTTTTCATTTTTTGTTGACAAACCCTTAAAAATCACAGGTGTTTTTACCTTTTATTTGTCCCTTTTTATAATTTCTTGTTTCTCTTGCTTGAGGAAACTGTTTCTCTATTTGTATATATCAACTTCTGGAGATTCTTTCCGACTGTTGTTGATGTGGTGTGTTGATTTTTGGTTTCTGCAAATGATCATTCATAGGCTGTTGTTGATGTGGTGTTTTGTTCATGATATTTTCCTTTATATGATGCATGGGGTTTAACTAAAGCCAAAAAATTGTTGGAAGCATTTGTGTTACCGTAAGTTAATTGTAAAAATGAAACAGCTGAATTTGTTCTTGGGCTGGGGAATATTTGGGTGTGTTGTACTGTAAGTTAATTGCTGGAAGCATTTGAGTTTCTGCTTTATTTGGCTCTACCAAATTAGATCATGTTTTCGATATGAAAAATTCATGGTTGAATTGGTCTTTGGGTGTTTCATGAATTTGGTTATTATGATTAGCATTTTTTCATGAGATTGGTTATTATGATTAGACTAGAGCTTACTGTATTTGTTTGGTTAATTAAGGTACTTTGTTGCTTTATTAACGCATTGCATATTATATGATTTGGATGGTTTTTGTTAAGTATGGGAGACGAACAACAAGAAATTGGAAAAGTGAAGGCCAAGAGTGATTATAGCGCTTGGACTTTGGAAGAGAGCAAAGTCTTGTTACAATTGCTCGTTGAAGCTACATTGCGTGGATGACGTGATGCTAATGGCTTGCTAACCAAAGATATTGTGACGACAAGAATACTTCCGGCACTTAATGAAAGACTGAAGTGTAAAAAAACTTATAAGCATTACACAAGTCGAATGAGATATTTTAAGAAAGAATATGGAAAATATAGTCAGCTTATGGGAAGCAACTCTGGCTTTGGGTGGGATGCAAACACAAGGAGATTTGTTGCTAATGACGAAGTTTGGGAAGAATACTTTAGGGTGAGCTTCTTGGCTTTTATTTAAAATATTATATGTAACTTGAATGTA
>JAOTRO020000003.1:5503426-5517336 GCA_028566515.2 Pyracantha coccinea | reverse complement strand
ATGAAGACTTTAAGGACAAGTCTAAGGAAATATTTAACCGTTTACCTAAATTTATAAAACATTATACATGAATTGTTGATCATGTGAAAAGAAGATGTGGCTTGGTTAACTTTTCAGTTCTTGAATTAAATCTAGACAAAACTGATTTTAGTCTAATTTCTTTAGAAACTATTTGGTATAGTCCAGATAAACTTAATTGTTTTTATTCTCTTCTGGTCGATTTTTGTAGGTATTGGTATGTGGAGATATACGTGGTAATCTTGTTTTGTTCCCTCTGTTGAAGAGTGTCTTGCATGGAACGGTAGAACCCAACATGAAAATATCTCCGTCCAATTACTTCAAAGGAGCTCATGGAATATCAAGTATTTCAAGTCTGGCTGTTGCTAAACTAAGCTCCGAAAAGATTGAAATACGCTCGGTATGGTCACAATTGACTTTTAATCTGCAAGAGTGATGACTGATTATAACACTTGCTTTCCATTATTTCCGAAGTTATTTGTGTGTCTTTGTGTATAGTGAGTACTCGTGAGAAATTGTAATGCCTTTTAAACTTTACCTTTTCCCCTTTCTTTATTAGAAACACTTTATAGCTGTTACCAGAGAAAATACGACTGCTTTCTTAATTTCCCAGTTTCTCAGACAGGAGCAGATGGGTGTATATGCTATCTGGAGTATGAAAGAGATATGAAGAGTTTGCAATTTATAGGGATGAAACAAGTGAAAGAGTTGAGTCTTATTGAATCCGTTTCTGATAATAGCTCTGTTAATGAGTTGTCAACCTGTCATTGTGCTGCTGGTTTTGCATCAGTGGATTTTATAATTTGGAATTTAATAACTGAAACCAAGGTATTGTCCCTTCCTGTATGGCTGTACCTATAACTTCTTCCCCTGAAACGATTATAAGCTTTTTGTGTTATTTATTTTGGTGCCTGAGGGTCCATATATCTTCCAGGTTGTCCAAATTCCATGCGGTGGATGGAGGCGGCCGCATTCCTATTATCTTGGTGATATACCAGAAATAAAGAACTGTTTTGCATATGTTAAGGTTCGTAATTGACCAAAAAGTAGACATCCATAGCAGGCTACGATATGAGTTGTTTTAGTTTTATTTATGCCATTAAATGTTCTTTTTCTGCTAGGCACATTACTCTATCTTTTCAATTGATCATTCCGTATACATTTCATTTGCTTACTTTGAAATAGAAAAGAGTAAGTTTTCATCAAGTTTATAGAAATGTTGTATTTATCTTAAAGTCTGCACTAAAAGTCTGCACAATATTCATTTGAATTTCAGGATGAGATCATTTATATCCATAGGCAATGGGTGCTTGATGGTGAAAGGAAGATACTCTCCAGGAATTTGCATATGCAATTTCATGGGAGAGAGATGCATTCCATATGCTTTGTCTCTGAAGATTTGCAACCTGGAGTAGATGAGAAGCACAGCCTATTCACTGGATCTAGTTGGATGGCTACTGGGTGTGAAGATGGAACTGTGAGGTTGACTAGGTATAGTTACAATTATTAGCAATTTACTTTCTAAAAAAAAATAAAAAAAAGAGAAAGTAGTTGAGCACCTCCGCTATGAAACTGGGGTTTTTCAGAGGGTTATGCAAAACCAGCTAAATGTATAATGATTTACTTAGGTATACGCCAGGTGTTGAAAATTGGTCTGCATCAAAATTGCTTGGGGAGCATGTTGGTGGATCAGCTGTGAGATCAATATGTTGTGTGTCAAAGTTATACATTGTTCCATCAGATGAGGCCAGCATAAATGAAAAAAATGCAGCAGCGGAGAACAGAGAAACTCCAGTTTTATTGATTTCAGTTGGTGCAAAGCGGGTCTTAACTTCTTGGTTACTAAGAAGTAATAAGGTGAACAAAATGGATGAAATACTATCTGATCAGCAGTATAACATCACTGGAAATGGAAATAAAGTTTTGTCGCAAGAGTCATCTTCAATGTCATTCCAGTGGCTTTCAACAGATATGCCAGTCAAGTATTCTAGTAATCCAAAATTTCCAGACAATATAGGGAAAAAAATTGGTCTAGCTGGGAATGTTTCTACTGAAGAAGCTGATGCAGGATCTAGATTAGTGTCTTCAAAAAAGGGAAATATGGAGTTCAAATCTTCAGTTAAGGATAAATATGAAGATGACTGGAGATACCTGGCTGTCACTGCGTTTTTGGTCAAATGTGCTGGTTCCAGGTAATAGGAAATGACTAATTGTTTGCTATTCTTATCTAATTTCTCTTTTTGATCTAATTCCAAGTTTTCGATTTCTTTCAGGATTACCGTTTGTTTTATTGTTGTTGCTTGTTCAGATGCCACCCTTGCATTGCGGGCTCTAGTTTTGCCCTATAGGCTATGGTATTAATGAGGGAGCCCTATCTTCTATTTTTCATGATTTTTGCATCATTTCATAGTTCATACATGACATTCCTCTATGATACTGTAGGTTTGATGTTTCTGTGTTGGTTCCTCTATCATCACCAGTTTTGGCATTGCAGCATGTCATCCTTCCCACATGCGTCCCTTCTGAAGGTCAGTCGTTGAATGGATCATATATGGGCTTGAGAAATAGGTGTATGGGTTTGAGAAATTTCACCAATTTAAATTTCTGGATCCCTTTTCTGAATTTGGGATGGACCTTATACTGATTAAAGTCTGTACGCATAGCCTTCTCTGATCTGATGTTTTTCCCCTTTTTTTTCCTTGGACTACTGATACTGTCACAACTGATGCATCCAAAGTCCTTTAGTTGAACATAAGAGAAGGTTTTTCATATTTTAAATTAAACTCGACACCCCTATTAATTTATAATGCATAAAATACCTTTTTCTGAGCTCCAGTTGATATTTTTTGAGATAGTTGAGAGCCTCATATCTTGAAAATCTAGACGGTCACTTTTCTCTTTGTAACCTGAGCTTTGTCCCTTGTGATGATTTTTATACTGCCTAAGCACGTTCTTGCTGGGTTGTGAATATTATTTGTACTTCACTTTTGTCCTAATTTTATGTTTTGATGTTTTGAATTTATATTTTCAAAGTATTGTCTCTAATATAACTTAATTTGCAGATAATGTTCAGAGGGGGAGTTTGTATATTCTCATTAGTGGGGCTACTGACGGAAGTATTGCCTTTTGGGACGTCACCAGAAGCATTCAAGCTTTCATGCAACTTGTATCAGTACTTGATGTTGGAAAGTTCATTGATTGTCAGAAAAGGCCACGGACAGGGAGGGGAAGTCAGGGTGGACGACAGTGGAGATCTTTAGGCGGTAGCATGTCAAAGAATAGACTAGGCACTGGTTCCACCACTGTAAAAGCTGGAGAGGAAACTAAACGCAATTTGCCTAATCACATTATGGATGGAATGACATCAATGCAAAATGATCACGAGAGCAGAACAGTTTCTTCCCAAGCTGATGATACTGCTTCCGAAGTGAATGCTTCTGATTCCTCATCTGATATATGTGAAATATCTCCTTTAGTTGTTTTCAAGACTGTTCATCAATCGGGTGTCAATTCTCTCCATGTTTCAGATGTAGAGGGTTGTCGAAGTCCTGAAATTGGGTTTCTGTACAATTTAATTAGTGGGGGTGATGATCAAGCGCTTAGTTGTCTTACGTTTGAATTGTCAGTTTCAACATTAAACACTGGATCTGAGAATATGGCACTGGAAATTACAAATTCAGTCACTGAACTCGGAAGTACAAAAAAAATTATTCACTCTAGTCAAGACAAGAACTATTGGATCAGATTCCTAAATCATGATAAAGTCCCTTCAGCTCACAGCTCTGCTGTAAAAGGTAAAGGAAATTCTTTGAAGGACTAGTGTTAGTAATTTTTCTTGCTGAAATTCACTGTATTACTGTGTAATCAATTTGTGTTTTATTTATGAAGGTGTTTGGACAGACGGATCTTGGGTTTTTTCCACTGGTCTTGATCAACGTGTCAGGTGCTGGCGTCTAGAGGATCAAGGCAAACTAATTGAGGGTTCTTATTTCATCATAAGTGTGCCAGAGCCAGAAGCGCTGGATGCTAAAGTGTGTGGCCGGTGAGTAAAGTGCCTTGTACTAACATAGATTCACAACTACCTTTATAGCAGAATGATTTAGTACATCAGCATCATATGAACTGATACCATACTTCTTTGACATTTTACCAAATATTCTTTGTGTTTCGTTTAGGAACCATTATCAGATTGCAGTAGCTGGGAGAGGAATGCAAATGCTTGAGTTCTCTGAATCTTTTGATGTCAGTTGATGAACGCAGAAGAGTCAAGTTGGTATTTTGGTGATTAATGTTTCACATGGCAAGGCGTTTTCTTTCCAGCAGTCATGTTTTTAATGGCTGTTTTAGTAACAGCGGTCCTGCTATCATGAGTAAGAGTCTCACAGTTTTCACTCTGGTCTGCCATCTGCAAATTCTTGTTCTCTGAATTGCCTAGCATGTGTAGAAGACCAGCTAGGTTGCGACAAGAATTGTAAACTCTTAGAGGATTATGATGTGGTGATAGGTGTCCTTTATATTTAGCGTTCATTTTTCTTTTGGGTCCTTGATGCAAAACCCAAAGTATGTTTAGCTGATTTATCCAGTTTTGCGGTTCGCATGAAAAATCTGGAGTTGTGAACTGTAATAAGAAAATAATAGATATGACAGTAAATTGTATAATCTAGCTTCAGTGGATGTACAAGTTTTCAAGATCAAGTTAAAATTCCCCATTGATGCATTTTTTGAAGCTTAATTTTACATACAAGTAGGTAGCTTAAAAATCATCTATTGTACACACTGATTAGGTGTCCTCACTTCCCGGGCACGAAGTTGGTGGCATAAGCCCAAGCGTTGTTGGTAACAGGATCAGCCAGATGATCAGCAAGGTTCTCAATGGGGCCCTTTCCGGTGACAATGGCCTGCACAAAGAAGCCGAACATTGAGAACATGGCAAGCCTTCCATTCTTGAGTTCTTTGACCTTAAGCTCTGCAAATGCCTCTGGGTCATCTGCAAGTCCCAAAGGATCAAAGCTGCCTCCTGGGTACAGTGGGTCGGTGATCTCACCAAGGGGTCCTCCGGCAATGCGGTAGCCCTCAACAGCACCCATGAGAACCACCTGGGTTGCCCAGATTGCTAGAATGCTCTGTGCATGAACTAGGCTTGGGTTTCCAAGGTAATCAAGGCCACCTTCGCTGAAGATTTGAGCGCCGGCTTTAAACCACACTGCTTCTCCAAACTTGACTCCGTTCCTGGATAGGAGCTCCGGGAAAACACAGCCCAAAGCACCAAGCATTGCCCATCTTGAGTGAATGACTTCAAGTTCACGGTTCTTGGCAAATGTTTCGGGGTCTGCTGATAGCCCAGCAGTGTCCCATCCGTAGTCACCAGGGAACTCTCCGGTTAGGTAAGATGGAGCCTCACCGGAAAATGGGCCAAGGTACTTGACACGATCAGGGCCGTACCAGGGACTTCCTGATGAGACAGCAGGCTTTTTCCCCGTCTTCCTCATAGAAACCCTACCATTTCCTCGGACAGCTGAGAACTCTGTCTGTGTGTGCAGCGGAATGGCCTTCCCATTGAATGGGGACGAGAGAGCCATAGTTGCCATTGGGGATGTGAGAGAGAGAGAGGATGCTGATGAAATTGTTTGATGGTTTGAGTGTGCAGAATATGATGGTTCTGTTTTTATAGGGGGGGTCCTGTGAGATCCAGAATCCTATCCAGAATCGATGTGTATCTTGATCCTTTTCCTGATTGGTTCAAAGGGGTGATGTAGTGATTTAAGCATCCAACTCACCTTCCCATCCAATCAATCAAGGATACCATTGCAAATTGCAATCGGATTGTGTTCAAATTATTTTGGACTATTTCCCCAGGACAGATATTGAGTCACTCTCTAGTCCTCGTAGCCTTAAGTGTAGGACATCCCTTGTTACGAAAATTCTAGAATATGCCAATATATTGTTATATTTAACGACTGGTAGTGCAATCATGAATTTAACGAGTGGTGGTGATCCACGTACAAGCCGATGTTACATTGTCGTATATTAATTACTATGTACTCTCCTTTGTTTTGGCGGTGCTTCGGAATTTCCTGACTGTTATATTGAAATAGAACTAATATAGTCTGGGGTTTGATTTGGCTAACTTATTAACTATTAATGTTTGACAAATTGTATTTGCTTGCAAAAGTCATGCATGAAAAAAATTTCTCAGTTTCATCCAACCTTGTCAAGACCTAGAGATTATTGAAAGCAATTCTTAATTTCAACTATATATACTAGTGGATTTGGAGAAGACTAGTAACTCAGAAATTAAGTTTTGCACCACACTACAAGTGTACAACGATTATAAGAAACAAATTATACCATCCACCAAATTGAACCCCAAAATTCTTCTCTTGCTCGATTATGTTGTTCTAATGAGATAGGAAGCTTGAATAATCCCAAGTATACGCAATTGGCTTGTAGCTCATTTGAGTAAGAGCAAATGCTCTTGCATATGAAGTCTCATGTTCGAATTTCCACACCCGGGGTTTAAGTGAGTTTAGTATTATCTTATTATTTGTCAAGAAAAAAACCATGAGAATACCGTAAAGAGATTGGTACTAACTAAAAGCATCAAACTATTATTCTGATTTTATTATCAGCTAATGCGAACCACAACAAATTGCACACAAATGAAGTGTTAGAAGAGAATTTAAAATTAAAAAATACGGGTATGTGCCGATCGGATTATTGAAAATTAATTGGATCATAGGAGCAGGTGGCTATAGTTTCATTTAGCAACAAACAACCTTAAGAAAGCAAATGTTGTTTTAATGTTCCGTCATTTTTATTCCTTTGCCGTCTTGCAACACTCCATGCCTACCTTGCCATGGCTTATGCTAGAGCAGCGAAATAGATATGAATCCTTTAAATGGTACAAGATTAAATCTTAGGTACAACACATTGGGCTGGCCCAACCCAACACAAGCACATCGGGCTAAAGTTAGAACAAACCTCGGACAACCCTGGTTCTTTGAAACTCCACGACCCATTACCAAACGGAAATTTCTACAGTAATCTCATGCTATCTTTCAGCATTTGTTTGTAAAATTATGTATATACACTGGTTTCGGTTACTCTTTGATGAATATTTTTTCTTTTGAGTTAATATAAGTTATAACTAGTCTTAATTACTATTTTCAAGAAGTCTTATTATGCAATCAACTTTGAAAGCATTACTGTCAATGGGAAAATCTTGTCCATTTATCCAACAGCTTTTAGAGCATCAGATGACCGAACTACTTTTGTCGACACAGAAACCACGTTGGCATACTTTGTAGAAGAGGCATATGAACCTCTTGTTCGTGCGGTATGTTTGTTTCATTTTGTTTGATTCATTTGACTATAGCATTGGGATGAAAAGAAAGCCTATCCTTGCCATTGTAACATGTTCTTTTTCTGCTTTTAAATGATCATTTCCTCTCATTCTTGAGTTTGTGGTTGTATTGCAAGTCTAAATATTATTCGGAACTGATTTTGTGTTTGTTTGTTTGTGCTAGATAACTTCAGCTTCCAATTATTTGTCTCCCATCATTTCAAGACAATCATAATGTTATCTAATTTACAACGAGTTAGTTCTATCTCTTTCTACACGCAATAACATTATGTATGTCTATTTTATTGGTTACAGCTTGGTATTGCTATGTGGTGCTTGGGTTTCAAGAAAGCTCAGGGAGCAAGCCGACACTTCACAGTGATAGGAGGTTAGGCCTCCAACACTATCGTTAACATTTTCAGCAAAATGTTACAGTTTACTTGCTCAATGTTATTACTATTACCATACTTAAAACACTTGTTTTGTAACTTGGATGACAGATCTTGTTATAAAAGATAAGATTGTGGTATACGATTTAGCCCGTTAAAGACTAGAATGGGCTAACTACAATTGTAAGAGTAATTACCTACTCTCTCCTTCTTTTAATTTCCTTTCCATACAGACTACAGCACACGTTAGAGTTTACGTGCAAGAGTGCACAAGCCAAGTATCATGTATACACCCCTGTCCCCAAGTACGTCCTCCACTAGTAACTCCTCTTTCATGTTGTTTATGTTTATCAAGGAACTATTAATAAACCAATATAACAGTTAAGGTATGGGCTGGACCCATGCTTAGGCTGGACCCCCAAAAATAAAGTTGTTCTATTACATCCTAATTTTAGGCCAACTCTGCTCGTGTTGGATCAGGCTAGCCCAACCTATTGTACTTAAAATTGAAGTTTGCATCTATTTGAAGTAATTATTTGTTATGTTTATGTTCGTATATTTTTGTGTACATTGTAATTGTATCATATGCAACAAGACAGTTGTATAAAATTCTGGCCTCACCTCCCTTCTCCATTAGAATTAAAAAACAAGTCTTTATAGCCCAGAACTTTTAGGTCTATGACAGCTCACAAGGCAAATACATGTCATGTTCAAATGAAATTAATGGGTTTTATTATATAATATAATACATAAGTAGAAATTTTAGGTACAACATGTTAGACTGACCCGACCCAACACAAGCACAATGAAATTAAAGTTGGTATGACATATAACTTTATCTTTTTTAAAATGTGACAAATGACAATTCTTTCTCTCTCCCTCTTTCTAAAACACTTTTTGAGTAAATGACATTGTGTATTTTTTATATTTCAAGGTGGCCGAGGCATTTCCTCCGATGAGTCTAAATTTTGCTGTTGGTCCATTTATATTTTTGAACCCGGAAGACTACCTTCTATATAAGGGCTTTCATCGGGTATGTTTACCTCCACACTCTAGCTTATTTTGTAAAATATTTTCAAAGTGAATGAATATTGTTGGAAATGTATGAAATAAGTGTATTCTTTTATCACATTGGTTTTGCTATGTGGTGCTTTGGTCTCAGAAAGTTTTAGGGAGTGAACCGTGGATTCACAGTTTTAGAAGTTAGGCCTCGAAACACTATGTTATATATGTTTTTGTAATGATATTCCAAGAAATTTTAAGAGCATTTTTTTCATAGCTATTAGTCTTCTACCATAGTGTTTACTTAATGCCTCTATGCATTCGTGAAATGTTAGTTCCGTATATCATTTTATTGCATTTCAATTGCTATTGACGAGCTTTCCTTTGCATCTATTCATTGCTAAATTCAATTTAATACATCTCTTCCACACCGTTTGCCATCTGGGCTTAAAGAGCTCCAATCCAATTCATTTAAGCTCAAGGTTGCGGACTTGGCGACAATCCCCTCAAAGAGGTACAAATTTACATCTTAGGTAAACACGTTGAATTAGCCCGAGTTAATGTAATAATTAGTTGGTAATTAGTATTGTCAAGCACTCATTTTATCCAATTAAACTTCAAACCGTTGTTGTCAATGTGCAAGATTTGCCCATTGATATAGCCACATTTAGTCCATTACATGACCGAGCAACTGTTATTGACACGGGAACACCTTGAATTACAACACGTCGAGCTGGCCCGATCCAGCACTTTTACAATTTTTTACTCAAGTTCTTTGATTAAGTATGTCAACTCATCCGTTCATGTTTTACATGTTCCGTTCAATTTGTACGATCCTACCAACTCATCAATTGCGCAGGTGACTCCTTGTTCAGAATTTTTTTTTTCAAAGTTGGTTTAGGAACCGAATACTCCCATCAGACTAACCAGTGGAGCTCGAATCTAGAACATGCAAACGAAGATAGATAGTATGTTATTACATATCAAATGCATTGCATTGTGATATGATATGATACCGGTGTAATCTCATGTTAAAATTGACTCCTCAGCATTTGTGGCTTTCTGGTGTGCTATTTTAATTTTTTAACAATCAACATTAAAAAAGTAGGAAAAAAAAAGAAAGAAGAGTGATGTAGAGGTTTTTCAGTAGGTTTCTTGTTCCATTAAGGTTTAATTACTATTGCATTGATGATCATAAAGCAGGTGTAGCGCCTCAGTGTCCGGACTTTTGGTTGGACTGCAACTTTAGTTAATAATTTATTTGAGATCAACCGAGAGGGAATGTCTGTTATATCACAGATGTTCTCACAAGGGACAACTCCCAATATGTTCTCTCATTATTTGAAGGGAGATGGCAATGGCGGTGGTATACTCATTCTTGATCAAGTTTTATAGTCAAGTATTGTTTATAATGTCTTAACAAGGTATGTCTTTTGTCCCTTGTTTTATTTAATTGAATATTTTGTGATAGGATGTTGATTTGTGTGGATTATCTATTGATTAATCCACTTGTCTTGTTGTCATTAGTGATACTGATACATGTCATTGTTTTTCAAATGTCTGTTGTCAGTGCTAATTTGTTGAGTCAGAAATATCTTCTCCTTGGTAAAATTTGAATTTTTATGTGTATGTGGATAACTTTGGCTTAAAAATCTTCCCCTATCATCATCAGGAACACAGTGCTATCTAGTTTACACCAGGTTTGCGCTCTCTCTCTTCCCCCAAGGAGAACAATATACCTTCTGCAAAGTTATTTTGATAACAATCTTCTGAGCCAACATAATTCCTTTGCAGAGAAATAAAGAACAAGCTAGAGAGAAAATGAAGAAAACTGAGACTATCAGCTTTGTGTATTCAGTTAATTGTTAACGAAGGAAATCTAGCCTTGAGAGGTAATCAGAAGCTTAGGTATTAAAAAATGAAAAATAAAAAAAATAAATCTAATCATACCAGAGCACACAATATATAACTAGAGGTATCAAATTGGGTTTAAATTCGGCCCACTCAAGCTCATGTTGTGCTTGAATCCGTTCACTTATCAAGCAGAACAGGCCTAACCAACTCAATTAGATAAACCATTAAGCCCGCCATAGCACATTTATGTTTGGGTCGTTCTTAGGTCGGATCACTAAACGGGCCAACTTCGGCTCACTAAACTTAAGTTCTCTTTTAGTATTAAAAAACAGATTTGAATCCTTTTAAAGTTAATTATCATAAATATTAAGGCACTTAATCATTATTAGCTCAAATATGAATGCTTGTACTTGGAAAGCCCATATATAAAGGAATTTGTTTGGTCACGACCTAGAAGCTATAGGTTTAGGATTCGGAGACATCCATTTTTTGGCACATATATTGACACATATTTTTTAGGATTCACTTCGTAATGTATTTCCTCAATCCAAATCGTCTAAAATCAATTCATCAATCATAGACCATCCTACAAAAAATTACACAAACTTAAAATCATTAAGACATTAATTTGTAGTTAAAAATGGACTATAATTTAATCCAATGGTCATATAATTTCATATTTGAATGATTTATGTGATATTTGAGAGAAAAACTAAAAGATAGACAGTATAAATTGTTGAAATCCATTACAAAGATGACCCTACAAAATAGGTGTCAAAATGTCTATCAAAATACGAGTGTCCCCCAATCTCGATCCAAGCATGTATATTTCCATGAACTCTCATCTTCCTTTTCGTCCCCTTCTGCGGACCTAGATTCTTCGCCCCGCCTACTTTCTCTCTCACCTAGTTTCTCAAATCACTTCTCACATGCGTGGAACTTTTCTTTGGATAATACTTGAATCCTCACTAGCAAGTACTCACTTTTTTATTTTGTCTGATAATATTTTAACACTTGTTTTATTGTTTTAAAAAACAATAGACATGTTATTTACTGTTTCTTGGACTTAAAAATAAAGAACACGCGACGTTTTTCTATTGAACCAAATCAGAAAATAAGTACATAAAGTAAGTAGTCACTAGTGAGTACCCAAGTTTATCTTTTTTTTCTCTCTCTCTAAAATATACCTATGGAGAGTGACACGTGCTATGAATCGGGTTGAATTTGGAAAAAGCTATCAAAGGGTTACTTGCAAAAAGATAAATCTATGAGTGAATCTCTAAAGAGGCAAAATGGGAGTGCGTTTATGAACCCTTTCACAAAACACATTTATCAACCCCTATATCGCTCATTTCTTTTGAAGATTGAAGCTTTAAAATGATATATTAATTAGGTGTGTAAGTCACATTATACTTTAGGTTGTTCAAATGAGAAGAAACATTAAAATCAATCACTTTAAATTTTATATCTTAGTTTTCTTGAATTTCATCATCTAAGAGACCATAATGTTATGCATACACCTACAATGACTACACATTCATTTGCCATTAATCGCACTGGTGGTATCTCAAAGATACTCCAGATTATGATATTGTTTATCGTTCCAGCTCTCTTCAGCTCACTGCCCAGGCAGATGCCGATTATGTTAACGATCTCGATAATCATCGTTTCACCAGAGGTTACTGTATTTAATTTCTTAGAGGTTACTTTATTTGTCTTGGCGAAAATTTAATATCTTAAGAGTTCTAAAAAACAACGTGGTGTCCCTCGCTATGGTACTAAAGTTGAATGCTGTCAACTCGCTTACAGAGCGGCTGCTCTCTATCTGGTTTTGAACTTTGTCATAAAGAGTTAGTGTAAAGATACTTTTGATGCAAGATTGATAATGAGAACTACTTATTGATAATCAGATGCCATGGCCATTAAACTGAAGAACATTGGTCGTACATGCTCTGTATGCCGAACTCAATTAACAGTTCAAGATGAGCACATTTATATCACATTCTACTTAAAGACTAGCTAGTAATTTCATCGCAATCAATCAGTGAAGCACCCGGCCGTGCTACATAGATGAAAAATATATGTAATTTGATAATCAACAATGCTTGATATACAGAGGTAGAAATGAGAGGCGTAAATGACAAAATATGCCAAGGCACCAATATTTGGACAATCCGGTCCATTTGGGTCGATAAAAAGTTACAATATTATTAACATATGAACAATATTATGTTAATTATAATAAGTTAATCATGTATTGTAGTACTTATATGCATTTAATATAAGCAAAAATTACAAAGATCTGCTACTATAGCTGACTCACTTTCTCATAATTTATATTTATTTATATTTTAGAATAAGTCAATACAAATTCAGACATTACATTGTAGTTTATGTTACACAAAATCTAAAAGTTCAGACTATGTGTTACAGTTTCTGATTTATTATAATCACATTAGGAAAATCTAATATTCAAACGGTATATGAAAATTCCAACATTAGATGTGACTAGTCAAACATACACTGCAATATATAATTTGAATTCACAGAAAAAGAAAAAAAATCACAAAACAAACACTACAATACATTGTCTAAATTGACAGCAAAACGAGTAAGTTAATCTTTAACCCCTTTTTTTATTTTTATTTTTTTTCCATCAACTCATCGTTGCTAGGGTCCCAACGATCTCACATTCTTTCCTCCAAAGTGGAGAAAGAGAGAGAAGGATAAAAGATTCAGGTTCTAACTATTTATAATAGCCTAAAACCATTGTTCTAAAAATCTCCACCTAGCACCGTGTCACATCCCGATCTCAACTCCATCGTAGCACGATATTGTCCGCTTTGGGCCCCGACCACGCCCTCACAGTTTTGTTTTTGGGAACTCACACGAGCAGAACTTCCCGGGATGGGTGACCCACTGAGAAGTTCTGCTCGCATGAGTTCCCAGAAACAAAATCGTGAGGGTGTGGTCGGGGCCCAAAGCGAACAATATCGTACTACGATGGAGTCAAGACTGGGATGTGACATGTGACACACCCCGACCAAAATTAAGGCATGCTGGCCGTCACATGAGAGTGATGTAACCATGTGCACAGTGCGGTAGCAAATATAGATATAGAGAAATACGAATAAATAAAAACCAAACTACTAGCAGTACTAGCAAGATAAGGTACTAGTGCAAGATTAAGTGTGAAATACACAACCAGAGCATAATTAGTTTAGGTGCAGTCTAGCAAGACAAATACTAATTTACAACACCCAAAGGTGATCCTACATTTGTGGTGGACTGTCAGAACCTCCGAT
>JAOTRO020000003.1:5492142-5502549 GCA_028566515.2 Pyracantha coccinea | reverse complement strand
ACTGTCACAAACGATGAGATTGCCGCTGACCTCAAGGAGCATGTCATTAAGCCTGTTGTCCCTGAGAAGTACCTTGATGAGAAGACAATTTTCCACCTTAACCCCTCAGGCCGCTTTGTGATTGGCGGTCCTCACGGTGATGCAGGTCTTACTGGACGCAAGATCATCATTGACACTTACGGTGGATGGGGAGCCCATGGTGGTGGTGCTTTCTCCGGAAAGGACCCCACCAAGGTCGACAGGAGTGGCGCCTACATTGTGAGGCAGGCTGCCAAGAGCATTGTAGCAAATGGGCTGGCTCGGAGGGCCATTGTGCAGGTGTCATACGCCATCGGTGTGCCAGAGCCCTTGTCGGTTTTCGTTGACACATATGGAACTGGAAAGATCCCTGACAAGGAAATCCTTCAAATTGTGAAGGAGACCTTCGACTTCAGGCCTGGTATGATCACCATCAACCTCGATCTCAAGAGGGGTGGCGGTGGAAGGTTCTTGAAGACAGCTGCCTACGGACACTTTGGAAGGGACGACCCAGATTTCACCTGGGAGGTTGTGAAGCCCCTCAAGTGGGAGAAGCCTCAGTCTTGAGAGATGGATCAAATATTGCCCCTGCTGCCGAAGCTTTGCATTAATTGGCACCGGATGAATAATTTGCATGTTTTAATTGCTGCCGTTCTACAACTTAAAAAGCAAATTTCAAATGTTCTAATTTCATACTTTTTATTCTTAAGGTCTTTTTTCCTATTATTTGTTCATCTTTGTATTTTCTGTAATATGATATGTTCATCACCAGTGTCTCTATAAAAAGAAATACAATTTTGTCGAAATTGTTTTTAGAGAAGAATTAACACATAACATGGTTTCATTGACATGGTATCCTGTGTCAATGAAATAAAATTTCTAAATACAAATATTTTCTTCATAATGGAATTGAAATTGGAATGAATATGGAGAATAGAAAACTCGAACTTTGAAGCCAAAGTTATGTATGAAATTTGCCAAGGAATTGTTATCAACATTTCAAAAATCTCATTTAGCACTCCAAACTTTCTATAATTAGAAAGAAAAATACACTTGTGAAGAGTGTAGAATAAGATTTTTGAAGTGCTAATAACAGTTCTCATTTGCCAAAGTTATTTTTAATCATACAACAAATATATATACATTACTTACCGCACCATACGTTATACTAATCTGGTAAATTCAGAGTCTCCAAAAAATTCTTTTTATTTTATATCTACAAGTGATAGTAAGGAATTGAACTCGAATTCGAGATTTTGTGTAAAAAACAAACTGTTCTTAATCAATTAAATTACAAACTCGTTTTAAAGTTTTGACCTTTTGAAGGGTTAAAGAGGTGCGAATGAAAAAAGAGTGTACCAAATACTGACATAAGTTGATTGAAAACAAAAGTAACTGGGTAGTGCACATGAGATAACAAGGTGAAAGTACAAAACAACAAGTACAATTCGATTGAAAGTACAAACAACAAGTACAGTTCGAAAGATAACTGATTAAATTTTGACAGGGGAGAATATATCTCCGCATTACTGATGTAGGTCCTGCTCGACTAATCAAATATCCCCATGAATCATGATCCGTCATCACACTAGATACTCACAAGTGCCAACAGCTGCCATCCAATCAAATTACAATTGCATTAGTAATATGAAAGACTGAAACTCAATAATAATTATATAAATAAATAAAAGGAGAATTGGAGCAAAAGCGGCAGGGGGTTGGGAGACGTACATGGATTCTGAGAAACGACTAAGCCAGTGCCATTGAAATGGCAGTCCCAAAAGTGCTTTCCAGTGGCCCTGAAAAACAGATTCATGGCAACAGAAGCATGTGAGACGGCATTCTCTGGGCTGAAACAACCGCCACCTGGCTGAATCGGCCTGCAGTCTATTCCTGCTTGGCCGCAGCTATAATCAATGTTGTGCCGAAGCTTTTCAACATCTGCCGACGGTTTTGCAATGCACCATGTTAATGTTGCAGCTGCCCCACCGTTTCCGATATCCTAAGAAAACAATCAAAATCTTCACTTCCATTTCTTAAATCAAACAAATTAATCTCCTTGACAAAAATTTGTATATATCATGCCCTTCCTATGATTGCAAACATCTTCAATTGCTTCCATATATCCTGAATAATTTTTTTCCTCAAATTGTGCTACGTTTTCTTCTACATACAAGCGATTTTAGGGATTATCGGACCTAATAAATGTTTTTAGGGGCTTTTAGATTTTAGGGCTCCAATAAGATAATTTTTATATTTATAAATCCCTATTTTTAAAACTTACCATGTTTAAGTAATTATAGCACATTTATTATTTATAAACTTACCATTCGAAATTCTTTACCCATCCATAATTGATGTTTTTTTATTTTATACTCTAATCATTTTAGTAGATAATTTTTTTTTTCAAAACTACGTACAAACCATCTACGTATATCATTATTTTATTTTTTGTCCTAGTTTTCTTTCTGGATCCATTGGAAGGCCTATGTAATGACATAAGATTTGGCAAGCACATGAATAAGTTTTCGTTTCATAGTATCCCCTTCTTTTTATGGATAAGATGTGGTCCTTTTCCGGCTCAAAGAATGTCTAGTTAAAGAGTAGGATGTATCATTAAACGAATAAAGCCATGAACATTACCTGATCAGGTCAAAAAAAAAAACCAAGATTAAAGTTTTGTAAAAACGATAGAGAAAAGAGAAGGTAAATATATTTAACTGCCCCCATTTCCCTAAAAAATGTTAGGAAATTTGGGCTAAAATCAACTTTTCTAGCTCTTGTAGCAAAAGCTAGTTTCACCTAAAAAGGCTAAAGTGTCACCACATTTTAATGCAATTCCCACTTCGTGTATATGCAACGCTGCAACAAGGCGATAATGTGGATTGTGGATGCATGCACTGATTGAGACAGAGAAGGGCAGATATTACAAGTACAATGCAAACTAGTATAATGACTTTGAGCGCACCTGTGCAGCAGCAAAGCAAAGAAGAAGAGCTAAGCCCATTGCGAACATTCCCACAGGCCTCCTTGTCACCTCCATTTTCTCTCTCACTCTCAATTAGGTTGGTCGATGGCCGGTCGCTGCCGAGAAAGAGAGATAGCAAGCTCAGTTGATGGCCAAGTACGAGGAATACGCAGGAGTTTATATACTGACTGAGGAGAATGCTTCAGAGATGGGTATGATTTCAAATACCAAACATGCCCCTTAGTAATTAAGGGTAATGGTATTTTATATTTCTGAAAGCAGGAGAGGGCAAAATTGTCATTACCAGACGTACAATTATACATGCATGGGCAATAGTGAAAAAGTAGGAATCTGTGAACTGGGATTTGGTGGGAAAGTAGAGAAATTGAATAGTTTAATGGAATATCGACAAAAAAAAAAAAAAGTTTTATGGAATAAGGACATATGGTCGAGCTGAGGAAGGTGCCTGCAAGTGCTAGCTGCATTGCTTTACTATTTTGTTGCATTTGTCATGCATGTATGCACCCGTTTGGAGAGGTATTGGCAATTTGGCAGTGCGTACGTGATTACACTGGTCATGCGTTGTGAGTTTAAGCCGGTTATGCCATCAGTGACGGTGTTTTCAAAAGCACTAAGCAAAAGCCACTGTTGGCATCTATAAAGCAAAAGAAAGATAATCTTCTATTTCAGAGCTTTTCTTTTTTTGGTTTCCATTTTTATTCTTTCTCACACAACAAAGAAAGAAATATGTGAAGGTTTAAATCAACTGAAAATCAAAGGAATTGGTCTAGTAAAAAACGAATTAAGATTTGGAATACGACCGAACTCTTGTTCAAATTCTCATGTATGCATTTATTAGGATCAACGACTCTGTTTTAGCATACCGTTGAACTAGACTTTAACAATACAATGCCGACTCATGTAGTACCAAAATTACATGAGAAAATGACTAATATGCCGACAATATGTAATGAAATAGCTCATGTATTAAAATAATAATAATAATCAATTGAATGTATGAGCCCAAAAGGATATTAAGACTTAAAGCATGGACAAGTATGGAAATAGAAAAGGTTACATGAAAACCAACCAATCAAAATAAAGGTTTGAATCCGACTCGCTCCTATTTGGTTAAAGACCGACAAATTACGACGCAATTAGCAAGTTCGCCCGTTACAAATTAATCTTCGGAAAGCTCACACAACTTAAGGAAAAGGAAATGAATGGGAGGGGACTAAGAAATTACAATGAATTTGTGGAGTACCTAGCTAGAACTTGAATGAAAGGGGCTTCAAGTTAAAAGAGATGTTGAAAGTAGGACTCCGCAAATGTGAGGATGATGTCCAACTGCTAAATATTTCCTTGATTATTAACTAGAAAATATCACATACTAATACAATTACGTATGAGGAGAAGTTGCAGAGTTGGAACAGAAAATGTAAAGAAAAGATGAGAAAGGTTAGGTGAAAAAAAAACAAAAAAAAAAACAATCATTTGAGAGAAGTATTGTATCTGAAGGTTTAGGTATTAATAAAGATACTCATTTTTTATTGGTGGCACATCATTTAATTTGTAAATAAAATTTTATAAATTAAATGACATGGAAGTTGATGATTGAATTACTTTTAAGCATTAGTAAAGATACTCATTTTTTATTGATGACACATAATTTAATTTGTAATTTTTGTTTACCTAGTATTACTAGATATAAATATGGTGTCCAAAATGAAGCGTTTGAATAATTATTTATTAATCTTCGTACGTAACATTGACTTGGAAGAAGCCACGCGAAGGTAAGCGATCCAAGTGGAACTTGAAGAAAGGAAACAAGGAAGGAAGGAGCCAATGGACTCATTCACATTTTCTCATTCACTGTAACCAGTCAAGTTTGGCCAACACCAAATTTAAACATAATAAATATACATTCTTAAATTCTAAGATTACCTAAACAAAATATTCTAAAATATGAACTTACAATAATTGCAAAGACTTCAACCTCCTTCCCTCTTTCGCTGGTGTCCTCTTATCCTGCGCACCCCTTCCAGCTTATCCTGCGCGGCGCTTCCTCCGCCGGATTTGGAGCTCCCAGATCTCTCTCTCTCTCTCTCTCTCTCTCTCTCTCTCTACACACCCACTGACAGACACCCCAGACAAGATTAGTCTCTTGTAATTAGTTTACAACAAGAGCAAGCAGCACCGACATCTCCTTTTTTTTCTCTAATTTTTCCTTCTTTCAGGTACGCTCTCTTACGATCTCTCTCTTTTAAAGCTTTCTCATTTTCCGATTCTTTACTCGAATTCTCAGCTGCTGATAACGATCTACTCATTTTTCACCTTTTTTATTTTATTTTATTTGGTTAAAAAATTACGAATTTTTGTTTTTGATGGCGATTTGTTTGATCTCCGTGTTCGATGGCTGAACTGACTTTGATTACTGATTTCATAATACGTACTGAAACTTGTCTAATTACATTTTTGATAATTTTAGTTTTGTTTTGTGTGGGTAAAGAATCATGAGCTGCTTCGGCTGTTGCGAAGACGATGGTATGCATAAAGCGAACGACCATGGAGGTCAATACACGGTGAAAAATCCGGCAGGTAATGATCCAATCCACTCTCTTATAGCTGAGGCCTTGTGTTGCATCTAGCCTCATACATTTCGACTAACTTTTATTTCATAGAGTTCCGTTTTTCGGAAAGTTTGTAAATTTTGCTTCATTTCTGCTTGTATCTGTTTGATTCCGTCGCCAATTTTATCAATTTCGTACTGAGTTGAATCTCGTCACAGGAAATGAGGGAAGTCATCATGCTTCCGGAACTGCACCCAGAGGCGCTCAGCCCGTAAGGGTCCAGCCTATCGAAGTTCCTACGATACCAATAGATGAACTAAAGGAGATTACAGATGGCTTTGGGACCAGTGCTTTGATCGGAGAGGGTTCATATGGAAGAGTATACTATGGGTTGCTTAAAAGTGGGCAGCATGCAGCAATCAAGAAGTTGGATGCCAGCAAACAACCTGATGAGGAATTTCTGGCGCAGGTTAGACAAGAAAACCTGTTTTTATTTTTGTTATTGCCGTGTTGTTGAAACAAGTTAAAATTCATTTCTAAATCAACGAATGACGGATACAGGTTTCTATGGTGTCAAGGCTGAAACACGACCATTTTGTTCAACTACTTGGTTACTGCGTTGATGGGGTTTCACGTGTTCTTGCCTATGAGTTTGCATCTAATGGATCTCTTCATGATATTCTACACGGTATGTAAGAGAAAGATAAAAGTGAAACCTTAAGGGTACGATTGAGTTTAATGTTTCTTTCTAGCCGCGCAGTCTTTGTTGGTTCATTTTTTGTGCAAGGAAATCAACTAAGTTGTTTTTATTGTCTAATCTTAATTCTAGCGAAAGCAGTTTCTTTCATTGAGTGAGAATAGACTACTTGAGGGCTGTTGTCTTAGCTGTTACTCTACGGCATTTGACCTGATTGTTTTGCTGATGCAGGAAGGAAAGGTGTTAAAGGGGCACAGCCTGGTCCAGTTTTGTCGTGGGCGCAACGTGTGAAAATTGCCGTGGGTGCTGCAAAGGGGCTTGAGTATTTGCACGAAAAGGCTGATCCCCACATCATTCATCGCGACATCAAATCTAGCAATGTACTAATATTTGATGATGATGTTGCTAAGATTGCGGACTTTGATTTGTCCAATCAAGCTCCTGATAATGCAGCACGTCTTCACTCCACTCGTGTGCTAGGAACTTTTGGTTATCATGCCCCTGAGTAAGCTTTTAATAGTTCTTCAAAGATTTCATCTAGAAACGATGTACCGCATTTGCTCTATTCTAAACTTGAAATCACAGTATGTTGTTCTTGATTGCTGAGGAACCTTTGTTGAAAGAATAAATACATGTTATTTTAAATAACCAACCTAATTTTTAAAGGCTACACAATAACCTACCTAATTTACTAAATACTGCGTCCTGAAAGTTTGGTATCAGGGTGCATGTCATGATCCCCAATATTCAGTAATTTTATTTGTGGTTTGCAGATATGCAATGACTGGACAGTTGAATGCCAAGAGTGATGTTTACAGTTTTGGTGTTGTCCTGCTTGAGCTTTTGACTGGACGAAAACCTGTTGATCATACATTACCACGGGGACAGCAGAGTCTAGTAACATGGGTACTGTATCTGTGCTCTTAATGCATAGCACGTGCCATCTGTTTTTTGAATCGTAGAGATAAGAATATGTTCTCGTTCTTGTTATTATTTTGAATTGTAGAGATAAGAATATGTTCTCATTCTTGTTATTATTATTTCTTTGGGGCGTCAAGCGAACTGATTTTTAAAGGATTTGGACTGTGTTAGGCTACACCAAAGCTTAGTGAAGACAAAGTTAGGCAGTGCATTGATTCAAGACTAGGAGGAGAGTACCCACCAAAGGCAGTTGCAAAGGTAATAACTAGATCAAGTACATACATAATACACACATGCATACATGCACAAATATGCAATTCCGGTCATTTCTTGTTTCTATTGGCACGAGGGTGGTGTTGCTGAACATCCATCTTTTCCATTTCTCCCCGTACATTTGTGTGTTGACAGCATACCACAATATTACTAATACTGATTATGCGATCAAACATCTATAACTGAACGCTTTTTTCTGTCTTGATTATAGATGGCTGCAGTTGCCGCCCTGTGCGTGCAATATGAGGCCGATTTCCGCCCAAACATGAGCATTGTTGTCAAAGCCCTCCAACCCCTGTTAAATGCTCGGCATGGACCCGCCGGTGAATCACCAAACTTGTGAATCTCCCAATCTCCGTGTCTCTCTCTTTGCCTCTATAGGTGTGTCATGTGTGCAAATATGAGTAAATCAGCATGCAATTATTGTAACAAAGGCATTGTGTTCTGAGGGTGGTGGTATATTGTTTGCACAATGTTCTATATGCTTCATTTTCTTCTTTTTTCCTCTTTTCGAAAGTTGTGTACTATATTGCTTCATTATTTGCGGTGTATTTGATTTGTTCATAATGCAAGGGGGTATTTTTCTCTTAGCGGACTGACTAGTTATCGTTTTTCATTTGATGCTCTCTTACCCACCAAATTTATACAAGTGAAAAGAGAGCTTCTATGTTGATCTGTGTGTCAGAAGTACATGTGCACTCAGTAAGGTGAGGGCATTTGGTCATAGCAACATCTCCGCCGCCTGCGAGAGCCGAATCTGAAAAAGCTCATAACCTGTCACAGTCCGGACACAAGGTCGGTTGAAAATCTCGAATGTAGAATATGAGCTAAATTGAAAGCAAATAACTAAATAACACTTTACTTTCTATCTAATTCGTTCTAATCCTTTGTACTCTCTTGATTGTCTAATAACCTGCATAAACAATGAACAGATGAACTTCAACAATTTAATAGGAACATAACCTTACCACACTAAATTAACATTATTTAATTAAGTGTCATGACATCATACAATCAAATATCAAATTATTGTTGATAGTAATGCAAAGTGCAATCAGTGACTGATCCAAGATTTTAAACTCGGAAGTTTCAATAATAATAAATAAATAAATTGTAGACAAAAATAACTGAAAAGTTAAATGATAATACATTTTCATTTATAAATCATACTCAAAATAACCTTACAAGCTACAAAATCCTAATAAAGTCGTCCATGATAAGGTTTCATAGTCTAAAAATGTTTTGAAACTACATGAATTGACAAGATCATTTGGAAGGAGCTATTAGCTTGAGATTTCCCGGAGCACTTTCCAAAACAAAGGCCTTTATTTTCTCATCATGATCCACAAAGAATTGCAAGAGCTCTAAATAGCTCTCCCTATCATTCGAAGTATTTCTTTTATCATGGCCATGAAAAAGAAAGCTTTGTCGCAACAAGAACTTAGTGCAATATATTGATGCATTCAAGCAAAGATGATAGTTCATACTCTTCTTCCAATTGTTTGATCACAATTGCTTCAATACGTGTCTTTTGATTCATTAGATAATTAGCCGCTTCTCTAGCTGTATTGTGGGCGCTACAATAGGACCAACATGTTTGTCAAGACATTCTCTTGCATTCTTCCAATTCTTGAAGCCTATCAATAGGACCAACGTGTTTTGAGCCAAATCATTTTTTTTTTTAAATCCTTTTCTTCCTCACGGTCGTCTTCTTTGTGAAGACGCCACTGCAGAGCTTGAACACAAAGCCAGAGGACCAGCTTTTGACTTCGAGAGGTCCTTGGGAAATTTCAAGCAAGGATTTCAGATCACCAAGGGGTCTTGGGACCACCTAGGTCCCTCTATAGATCCACCACTAAGTGCAATGCAAATTCTTCATCTATATCCGTTAATTTGTACAACTAAACACCCAGGTCTTGCACGTTCCATTTCATGCTTATACTACTTGACCGTGATTGACTAATTATACGAACTAACCCCTGTACCATTTGTTAGTTATCTTGCCTAACCCTTTGTCGCCAGTCCCAGATTATCCAATAAAAACCATGTGCACTTTCGAGCTGATCTGAGATCTGATACTTACCAAAAGTTAAACTTAACTGCACAAAAGAATTTATGACCGGGTCGTGTCATAACCGCAAGCTCAAGCTCGGCTCTGATATGTTTTTCAAGCTCGTGTTGGGCTCGTTTGTAAACTAGACATGAGCTTTTGATTTTCATTAAAACAAGTTTGAACTTATGTTTAGTTGCACTTAATTTTCATTAAAACCTAATACAACGAGTATTTCCTTAAAAAAAAGAAAAAAGAAAAAAAAAGAAACGTACATATAAATACATTTATTGTTGGAAAATAAATATAGTGTTGGAGTCATATTTAGAATAGGAATGTGATTGTGTAAATCCTAGTGTATCTAGGGATATCTTTGAATATTCCCTTTAGTAGTTATTATCTTATTAGAGTTGTAATCTTATAAGGGTAAGGATTTAACCTGTCCTACTATTATAAATAAAGACACAATGGGGTAATACAACACATACCTCACAATTAAATCTCTCTCTACTCTCTCTTATTGCCACCGGCCTCCCCTCTCTATTCCCTTTGAATTGTTTAGTCAAATAGGCCTATAACACGTTATCAGCACGTTCTTGCCAGAAACTAAGGAACTAAAGGATCATAGGAGGAGACTCTCTTCTACAAAATTCAAAGGCTTTTATTTGTTTTCTGCCAATCAGGTACGCTTAAAATAAGGAAGATATTTGAAACGTCCACAAAGCATGAAAACATTCCCCATGATGCATGAACCCCCTATGTTTATATTTTCCTTCCGATATATGTATATATATATATATTGTATATGTTTCATATATTTGTCAATATATATATATATATGTTTCATGCATTACGCAATTATACTGTTATGTGGAATCTATGAGTCAAAATATATAAATCAATAAGAAGT
>JAOTRO020000003.1:5475528-5489875 GCA_028566515.2 Pyracantha coccinea | reverse complement strand
CCTATTTCAGTAATTGAACTTTTATAATAATAACTTGAAAAAAATAAACTTATGTCAAGTTTTGTCTAAGTTAATATCACCACTACAATCCGAAAATAAAAAATAAGCGGTAAAAGACAAAAGTATCCCTCCTCGACTCGCATACCGTAATACCGTTAGGCGGCCTGCTTGCATAAAGCAGGGGTAAATTAGAAAATAAATAAAGAAAACTAATGGAAATTGTATAAAAATCTTGAGTTTTAATCAAAACAATAAAAATTGTTGTATGTGAATAGTACTAGAAATGACTTTTCAGAATAAAAATGTTGTTTTTCGTTAAAATAAACTGTATCGAAATTGTTTCGTTAAAACTTCTAAATGAATAATCCGTGCCCCACGAAGGTGGTAGGAGAAAATTTTCATTGCGACATAAATATTTATGATACACCACGGATTTTTATATAAATGATGAAAAATTGTATTTTTTAAGTGATTAATATTTTAACACACATATTCCGCCACCATCAATATGGTAACACGTGTCCAGCCACATTGAAAGTTCTCAGAGGAGGCGAAGGATATTATTTGAGTAAGCGAGTGAAAGGGCATCAAAATAAAAGCAAAAGAAAAGAAAAGAATAAAGAAAGACGGAGAAACGGCTGGAGTCCAAACACTCCAACCCAAAAGTCTATCAACCAACAAAATTTACAAGGCAGGCGCCAGACAGATCAATCTGCAATTCCTAGAAAAGAATCACCCATACAACAAGAAAAAGAAGAAGAAGAAGGAGGAGTAGCGAATCAATCAGTCGGATTTCGATTCTTATTTGGTGTGTTGATGTTTTGAAGAACCGATCGTCTTCGTTCGTCAGTAATCGTTAGATCTCGAGCGTTTAGAGGACGACAATGCGTGGGGATGTGAACGGAAGCACCACGGCGGCGGGGGCGCCCTCCATGGGTATGGCGGAGGAGCAGTACGTGAAGGCCAAAACGTCGGTGTGGTGGGACATAGAGAACTGCCAGGTCCCTAAAGGCTGCGATGCCCACTCCATCGCCCAGAACATCAGTTCCGCCCTCGTGAAGATGAATTATTGTGGGCCCGTCTCCATCTCCGCCTACGGCGACACCAACGGCATCCCTTCTTCTGTTCAGCAGGCCCTCTCCAGCACCGGCATCGCCCTCAACCACGTCCCCGCCGGTACTTTCTTTTTTAATTTTATAAATAATTAAATTGAAGTCCTCGCCTACAAGATCGTGGCCAACCGTTTCTGGTTGTTGTTTTGCTTGGCCCGCTGCTGTTTTTTAATTTTTCCGATTCGATAATATCAAAATTTTCTTTTCTTTTATTTGGTCTATTTTTTTATTTTTATTTATTTGATGAGTGAAATTGCGTGTGAAGTGTAATTTGATGGTAGTATTAGTATAGTGACCTATTGGTTTGCTTTGTCAATGATTTTAGTTAATCTTGTCAGTCCTTAATTCATAAAGAATGCCCATTTTTACCTCCCACACACCCTTGTTAATTTTCTGCCATTGATGATCTTCAATCCATTCAAGCCGATGGCTGATATTTGACAGAGGTGTGTGAAAAGTAAAAATAGGTGTGTGGATAGCACTACCCATTCATAAATTGCTTCAGTTTAGCAATTAATTGTTTTGTTTATACCGTAAGTGCTCGAATTTATGTCACAACTATGTTTTTCATAGCAAATTGATCATTTCTCTTCTCATATTCATTCTTGTTAATATGTTGTGATTATTGAATGTTTTGTTCTTATAATTGGTATTTTTCTATGGTATTTTTCTTCAAAATAGTTATTTTAGTTAAATTGTCGTCAGCGTTATCATCTTCGTTGACCTCTCATTGTCTGAAACAGGTGTGAAAGATGCAAGTGATAAGAAGATTCTAGTCGATATGTTGTTCTGGGCTGTAGATAACCCTGCACCAGCAAACTACCTGCTTATTTCTGGAGACAGGGATTTCTCCAATGCTTTACACCAGTTGCGCATGAGAAGATACAACATTCTTCTGGCACAACCACAAAAAGCTTCTGCAGCCCTCATCGCTGCAGCAAAGAGTGTATGGCTTTGGACGAGCCTCTCAGCTGGAGGGCCCCCACTTTCAAGCGGGGAATCATCTCAGCTTGCAAATGGTAACAATTCTTATAACCCTGAAATGTCGCAGCATTCGATGCCTGAAACGTTCCACATAAACCCGCCTCCAGTTTATTATGAACATCCTTTGGGAAATCAAAAGCCTTCTACCAACGGAAGGGATGGTGATACTAAAAACAAGGGGAAATTCAATCGGAAAAACCCAAATCAACCCAACATATCAAGAGTCTCAAGTATGCCAGTTGGGAGCCAAGATGACAAGAAAACTGATTACTCTCACCAGTCAGAACATACACAGGCAAAGCAGTTTAAGAAGGCTCCACACGAATTCTTTGGTTCTGGTGACACTCCAGTCTCCACTAGTAGGTCCACTCCCAATTTCTTCCATGGAAATTCTGATCCTTCAGGCAGTGATGGCAATAGTTTCCTAGGTCAACCAAACCAGTATCCTCCTCAGAGGCCGAACAACTTCCACGTGCAACCGAATTTTGGACCAGATAGTATTTTCCCTCCTAATTCCCATAGTTATGGTTTACGACCTATTCCTCCCAGACCTGGTGGCCCTAGATTTTCTTCACCCCCCCCTACAAATGTGCCGGATATGAGTAAGCTAAATATCTCTGAGTATAACAATTATGCTCAAAATCCACAAAGGTTCCCTCATCGAAATGGGGAAGAGTTTAGTAGGCCAAGGTCTAGCGATTCACTGAATTCAGCTAGCTTAAATGTGCCTCATAAAGGCCATAATATGCAGAGTAGCCAGGCGTTTCATCATGATTCTATGAACAACAGGCATCCTCGTGGTTCCGAGTATCGGCCTCCTCAATCCTCCCCTGCTGTTGGAAACAACATACCTAGCAATGGTACTTGGGGAGCTCAAGGCTGCACACCACCATCTGAATACGTTCAAGGCCTTATTGGTGTTATTTTACTAGCTTTGAACACCCTGAAAGTTGAAAAAATTATGCCGACTGAAGCAAATATTACCGATTGCATTCGTTATGGTGATCTGAAACACCGCAATACCGATGTAAAGAAGGCCTTGGATTATGCAATAGGGCAACATATGGTGGTCAAGCAGAGCCTGGGTGCAGTTCAGTTGTATGTTGGTAAGAAAGAGAAATTATGGAAGTGTGTGAACCCTATAGGGGGTAATCTTATTCAGTACTCTAATGCAACATGGAAACGAATACAGAACTTTCTGAGTTCCTCAGACGGACGATCGGCAATAATGGCCTCTCAATGCAGGTAAATGTTTATGGTAGATTATTCAGCTACTTTTGTTTCCTTGAGTGTTGAGTTTTGACAATGAGCTTTGATCATCTTTTTTCCTCTACAGATATGAAGCGGCTATTATTTTGAGGAAAGCATGCTCTGAAGAGCTTGCTTTGGGCAATGTACTTCAGATCTTGAATATGATAGTCAGCATGAAGAAATGGATCATTCATCATCAATCTGGATGGCAACCGATTACTTTTACCCTTGAAGAGACTAAAGCTGAAACAGCTGCCGAAACTGGTACTTGATTTAGTGAACAACATTCTAAATGCAGAGGAGTGGCTTTAAAATGGCTACATCTGCAAAATATTATCAGTTTATCGGACTTTGATCAACTGGGTTTACTTTTGAAACAAAATACAGTTACTAGAAAACTAAGGGGGATGGAGACCTTTACATGTGATCCAAATAGGATTAAATGTCCTCCCCCCTCCCCCTACACCTCACCGACTCCTTTTTTTTATTTCTTTTTCTTCTTCTTCCATTTCTTTTTCTTTTTCTTATGTCCTCTCTGGCTCTGGGGTGCTTGAGTAGCTTCTAAGGAATAGGTAAAAATGCTGCTAACGCAAGACCTATTATGCTATCAAAGTTCTTGCTAGCTGCCTTTTTTAGAAGTTGATTGTACCTGCATTATGAGGCTTTTTGTCCATTACAAATCAATGGATCGTTCTGCCCCAAGTGACGAAATATGTCAGGAACAGCATCTGGAAGTGGTAATATCATGTTTCAGCATGTTTTACACAGATCAGGGATTACATGATTATGTTGTTCTGGACGTTATTATTCAACTGTCCATGCGGATGAGCTCCATTGAAGACTATTTCATTATCAGGTATGTAAGACCAGTGGATGTGGTTCTATGTTGGTTCAATGTAGGGCTTGATATTTTACTTAGTTGATGCGAAGAACGTCGGCAGAGGAAAAAGATCGAAGCAACTTCAGACATTGGAACAGCAATTGGAAGTATGCACAGAAGGATGCCAAGGTAAGCCATACCATACCGTACCTGCAATTGCATGCACGTAGGAGAGATGTGATTTCTGGAACCTGGTATGGCTATAATAGTATATGCTTGGATGTTGCAGAGAACACAAAATTTAGATCAAGCTTTTCGTATCCTATGTGACACTGTTTGTTTTCAGTATATCTGGGAGAATATAGTTGTATCATAACACTAGTTTTTTTATTCATCCTTTATATTTGTTGTCTGCTACTGGAGCTTTCATTCGTTGGGGTTCAGACTGAACCGTTCAATTTGGATTGCTCCTGGAACTCAACTGAGAAATGATGCTGTGTTAAATGTTTTCTAAGCTCCCCATGATTTCGATTGGGTTCCCTTTGTAGATTTGATCATATAAACTGATTTTTCTCCGGAAAATTATTATGCAGGTAGCTTAGACTTGTGTCTTTAAACCTAAGATTGTGGCTCAAATTAGGGGTCTTTGGTCTCTCCTGGCTTCGTCCTGCACGAGTCTTAAGTATATGTTGGAGAAATTGTGTACTATAATGTTTTAGTGACATGGCGACAAGTTAATGTGTAGTAAGAAGGTGATGCATCAAGGTTAAGTGAGACTGGTAATTTGAGTGGAGTGATGATAGGACAGAGATTGGTATGTGAAGTGAGAAGCTTGTGTATGTGCTGACAGTGTTACGATGGGGAATGCTGCTCTACTAAATTAGGGACATTCAATTCATGCTGTCTCCAGTTTCTCTCGTACGGTTAACACCTGCAAGTTATGGGCATGTTTTCACTTTAAACAGAATGAGACCTCTTCTTTCCATATGTGCGTGCGTGCTAGTAAACTCAAATTAGAGGATTAAAATGAAAAGATTACCCCTATAAATTCACGGCACTCTGAAGGTAGAGGAGAGAGTTTTTCATTTTGAAAAGGAAACTACTCTCTTCGAATCCTTTCAGTTTGCCAAGGATTAGAATAAGTGAGTTTTTCATTATGGTCGCAATTGTTTTTTCTTGAAATAGTGTCATCCCTTTCACTTCAATCTTTTACACCGAACGAGTCCATTGACATAACTATATAAAAGACTGCTGACCATAGCGGCCATGTGAGAGAGCATTCGATTCAGCTCCACCATTTTTAATTCGAATCATTTAGAAAGAAAAAAACAATAAAACCCGAAATGACTTTCGAGTAAACAAAGTACCATTCCAAATTTCCAATTACGCTTTCATCCAATCCAACACAATACCATTTCACTTTTGCCAATTCCAATTTTCTCATAGACTATCCCAATTCCCCTCCCCTCCCCACCCCAACCCAACCATCCAAGGCCACCACCAATTCCAGTTTTCTATTGCCTATCCCCATTCCATTTTCTAATCAATTGTTAAATGATAGCTTAGTAATTTACATGGAGAGATGTTTTTTCTTGTAATGACAATGAAATTATCGTCTCGTCACATATTTTTAGAGTATGAATCCCCATCATGTACAAATTTAGTCTTTGGAGCTTGTAATGTTATTTATACAAAGGCTATGAATGATTTTTGTCCAATTTTTTTTGGAACTTTTATTTTGGGACCACCCTACGTTAAAATCCTAGATCGGTCATTGGTACACGTAATAATATAAGTCGAGAGTTTCAGTTTTCCTGCACTTGTATTATGACATGTAATGGACTGAGCTCGTATGTATTAGAAAATGTTAATTTTGCGCGTCTAAATAGCATAATTGCTCGCTAATTTATTATGCACCTAACCCTCTTTCACGGAAGACTCTTTCTTGTAACTAAATAGCTTCACTCATCAATAAATGCAAGAGTAAACTAGTTTACAGAACCACGCAACTTTGTGTATTTTGCTTGTCTTGATAGAAAATATCTGGTAAAGCAATTCGATGCGTGATTTGTGTGATCTTTGTTGGACTTTTCAGAACATGATGAGTAACTTATAGCTTGCAAGGAATAATGGAGTAAATGAGAGAAACTTGTTAATGCTCCAAATTGGTAATCTTCCAAGTCAAGTCCAGACGTTTGGTTCTTGGCAATTGAGTTGAAAGAAATCAATATTAAAAACTGACCTTTCGCAAGTTGGTCTGATAAGTCGCCCCCCTAATTATCATTCATTATCTTCTCTATCTCCCCATCCAACTCCAAGCCAACAAACAAACAAGTGGATTTCGTTAATATGTTATCTCTTAACCTAAGTAAAAATAAATATAAAACCACCACCACTGATTCGTCTCTATCTCTCTAACCAATTAAACGCTAAGACCCTCAACTTGAAACAGAGACGCTCCCTTTTGAGAAAATTTTCAATGTGCCGAGAACATAGCTCGGTACACTAAATATTATAATACAAGTTGGTTAAATATTTTTATTCAAATATCTAATCAATTGTAAAATGATACTTGATGTACCGAATCGTGTCCCAACACACTAAAATGTCTCTTCTCTCTTTGCAGCTCAAATCTGTCCTAGATAATCTGGTCTTCTCCGCTATGGTATACGCAAGTTATAAATTATGAGATTTAAATTAAGTACTTAATTTAACAAAGTGGTGACTGGATGCCAAATCACCATTGGTGTCTTTGACAACAATTTAAATTTTAGGATATGTTTTATGGGTATTTGTTTTTGTCTTTTGACTTTCACTTTTTGCGTTTGAAAGTATATAAGGGAAAGAATGATGATGAGAAAAAGAAGGGGAAAAATTAAAATGAATGAATGAAAACAAAATCTTGAAAGTAACATAAAATATATAACTTTATTTGTTTTTTGTATTTAGTTTTGTGTCTTTCCTTCCTCCATTTGCCATCCTTAATTTCTCTCACGTACTTATTCCCTATAACTAACACAAAAAGGTGAAAAAAAAAACAAAAAACAAAATAGTTATCACACAAATCTTTAAAAGCAATTCGCCTGTTTATTAGTGTCATTGAAATTATAAAATCAGTAATTACGTGTACGCGAGATTACCATGGGCAAAGCCCAAAAGACATGGTGCAAAATGCAAATCCTCTGGGTCCAGAAGTGTCTGGACTGAAGGAGACAGATTAACATATTCAACAAAAAGCTAACCTTTACCGCAATATTCAATCCCGAGATTAAATTTGATTAATAAAGAAAATTGAGGAGGAATTTTGATTGTTTGATTCACCTCTCTTTACCTTAATTGGCTGCTTAATTAGTCAGTCTTTTTACCCATTGAAAAGTCTATGAAAGTGATGCACATGTAGAAAGATGAGGCATTGTTTTGTTTCATGATCCCAACCACACAAGCGACTAACGTAGCCATTTAAAATACAACCTTTTTTCCCCATTAATTATTGGGTTAATTAATTCGATTAAGATTAAATAGTCATCCCGAGGTTGAGTAAACTCTAAAATTATGTGTTGCTGTAGTGCAGGAGAAATTTTTAGTTGTAATGATGTTTTTATGTAAGCTGTGGGAAATTTTATTTTTGAAGTTATTAACTTTTTAGCACATATATCTCACCATATATATAACGACACATGGTGTACCATTCTTTGTGACGATCATACTGAAAAATCTCTCGTAGTGCAGGATCTAACACAATTGGAATCCAATGCTATAATTGGAAACCCACAAAAAGTTAAAATAAAATATTGATTGGAATTTTTGGTTTGCAAGAAATGGTTTATTACTTTCTTTTTTGTCTGTTTTTTATCATTGGTTTTCCAGTTTTGACCGCAACAGATTAAAAATTTTGTTCCCATGATGTCTTATTAGGTTCTACTCCGGAACCATTGGATCATGGTTTAGATTTGAGTTAAGGGGGACCCAAATATATTCCCTCACACAAACTCCCTCGTATAAATTAGGGACTCGAATTATTTTTTGCAAGATAACCAGATACTCCAGACAGAAACACCACACCCATCAGAAGAGAGAGAGAGAGAGAGAGGGGGTCCGAAAAGAATCTAACCCTATTTATTCTTCTTCGCCGGATTAGCAAGTAGCAACAATAAGTCAATGAATTGTTTTGTTGGGTCACCCTTGTTTTCTCCGTTTTTTTTATAAAAATCTGGTTCTGCTGCTGACATGGACGTGAATGTTTTTCCAACGCTTGTGTGTGGGTGGACTTGGGAGGAGAACAAGTTGTTCGAGCTGGCTTTGGCGGTGGTTGACGAGGAAGATCCGCAGCGCTGGGACGTAGTTGCATCCTTGGTCGGAGGGAAAAAGAGTGCAGAGGATGTCCGGAAACATTATGTCATTCTTTTGGAGGATTTGCAGGTCATAGAATCTGGTAAATTGGATCACAAACTCGGACAGCAGCCGCAGCAGAGTTATGTTCAAGTGGATCATTGTACTCAATCCGTATGCTGGACTGACGAAACTAACAAGTAAGTGAAATCTTTGTGCATTAATGTCCTTGATTGCTGCAAAAAATGCTTTTATTTGCTTTTCATTCATTGGTTTTCACATGTAAATTGGACAGCTACTAGAACTTGTTCCTCCCTTCCTGTTAGATAGGTAGCTTAGTAATGATCTTGTTTATTCAGTTCCATGGGATATTTTAGTTTTTTCTGATGTTAAGAAAATGTCGTGCAACAGTTTGCTGGTTCAGTTGGACTTGAATTAAATCTTTCCGGCAAATTGCTGTCTGTCGAAGCTTACAAATGATCTGCATCTTTACACAGTGGTATAATGTCATACCAGTGATCGATCCATCTATGCAAAGATGTCTGGGAACACAGCTCATTGTAGGAAATTGCATATGACATTTATTTATTTGTTTGTTTGCTTTTGTTTTGCGATCTGTTCTGTTTAAGATACACTTTCCTTTGTGAACAAGATTGCGCCATAAATGACAAGAACATTACGAAAAGAAACTATATTTGAATATTGGGACAACGGAAACAGAATTTACAATCAACCGAAAGATAGAGACAATCATTTTATTCCGAAACCATAATTTTGCTGTTTCTTGGGGCCTAAGCCTTGTTGTATTGCGGTGCCTAGGAAACGCATTCTCAACCTCCAAACTTGTGCCGTGAAACCTGCAAACAGTCACTTGCATAGAGGCATATATGGCACTGATTCACATAGCAATCAATTCAAAGTAATCGAGTAGCTGATGACAAACGGGCAGTGAGCATCCGCCGATGAATGACGTATACCTAACAACGCAGTTAATGAGAGGGCCCTAAAGTTTGTTTAGGGTAATGATCCATTTTCAGACACGTAATAAGTTATGTTTTCATATAGTGAATCTACAGTTAACCTCAATGATACGGAATAAGTTAAAGAGGATGAGAAAAGGGAAGGAGAGGGAGGTAAAGCCAGGGAAGAGGCAGTGCATGAGTAGAGTCACAAGAGCTCTATTTTGCTCTTGAGAACTCCATCCATGCTCTACCTCTTCCCTGTCTTATTAACTCTCTTTCCAGATTACTCAATACTTGAGTAAATTTCTAGTCTAACCAACATGTAATAATATATGTATACTTTTACCTCTTGGTTGGCATTTGAGACTGATATTTGCCTCATCTCCATCTGCTTCTTTCCATCTTGTGTATGGGTATAATATTTGCCCCTTACTGGTGTTTGTATATAAACCACATATAGATAGTACACAACACACATGTACTACCAAAACCCAGTTCAATCACCAGCATTACCTACCATGTACTACTAAGTATATGTACTAGTTGTAGCATTAGAGTAGTATGTGCCTCTTTCTTCTGTCCCATCCTATGTACTACTAAGTACTAGCTGGACTTTTCAAAAGATGAACGAATGAGGTACAAGTAACATGTACTACACTCCCTTCTTCTTGTACTCATAACCCCATCATCAATAATACCACTCTTAATAATTTATTACAAAAAAGAGACAAAATTAGTAAATTCACATTTAGAGTAGTTCATTATTCACTTTCTTAATTTCTTTTGGGTTTTTTCTTTATTTTAATTGATACCATTTTGTTTCACTTTTTAAAAAATTGAAAAATTAAAATATTGTTTGGTAACTACTTCTAGTTTTCAGTTTTAAAAAAATAAAATCTACTTCATGGAGTTTTCAGATTTTAGCCTCGAGTTGTTTTTTTTTTAATTTTTCAGTTAGACAAATTCGTGCATAGAACAAAAAATCAAGAGTCTTGAGCCAATAAAGACTGAGAATGAAAACTGAAAAATAATTACCCAACAAGATTTCAATGTTCAGTTAAAAAAAATAAAAAATAAAAAAAATAAAAAATAAAAAACTGAAAACTGAATAATAAAATGGTATGAAACCGTCCTAAAAATATTTTTGTTGTTGGGAGTACTTTTCAAAACCACAAATTAGTAGTACCTAATGTGTAATTTAAATGATGGAAAGGGCCCACAACAATTGACAAATATGGTTGCATTGCACGTGACGATTGAGCTACCTTCATCACCAAACTCATCTAAAACCCACCACCACACCAGATTGATGTTTGCCTTTGCCTGTTTTTCTGCAGAAGCCTCTTGTTTTTTCACTGTTTGTTTTTAACTAAAATTGTCAAGGTGATTTTTTGGGTAATGCAAGATTTTGTTGCCTACAGATCAAACTTCAAGAGATAAACATTACGTAACCGATTGACATTTTGGCAATACTTCCATAAAAGGTTAGGAATAGCTTCTTTAACATCCCAATAAACATCATGAGTGTGTAAAAGTAAAACTTTGTTACAAAAAGATGACCAGATACTCGCGCCAATTTCTGAATTTCTTCCCCTTCACCCCACACTTGACTAAGACGTCTAACGACACGAACAAAAAATGTAAACCAACTCCCTGATTCCTCCAAACCCAAGACGAATTCTAGAATCTCTACAAAACAAACTCAATAAACCAAAAACTCTTACACATCATTCAGAATCAGAATCTGGATCCACAATATCAGGAAATGAATCCGCATCTGAATCATTACCCAGTTCATATGCAATTCCCTTGCCCTTCTCAGGATTTGAAGCAGACGCCGAATTACTCTCTCTGCCAAGAAACCCATCACCTTTAGCCACCACCACATCATGGCTTGTAACCGTAGTGCTACCTGCTTGATCTGATGGACCATTTCCCAGCGAAACCCTCCCAAAGACTTCTTCAGCAACTGTAGTTCGAGACACTGAGGCACCTTTTGAAGACAGATCATTCTCAAGTTGCATTGCAGATTCTTGAAATTGGCAGGATTCAACCATATTTTCAGCCCCATTGACTCTCATCTCCACATCCTCAATGGGTACTTCGAGCTCCCGTGCACTTCCTCCTAGAGTCTCTTTACCAAATGAACCATCTACAGCAAGTTTTTTATCCCGATGAATTGTTAGAGCTTTGGATGGCTCTCCAGCCAGCATAGTCTTGTCTAGGACACTCCTCGGTGCTTCCATTTCTTTACCAGTTGCAAGCCAGCTATTATATAGGTCGTCACAATCTGAATCAGAAGCATCATACACCATTCCCTGTAAGTCACTTGAAAACGGTGTTCGGTGCTTTACACTACTAGAGTACATGTTTTCTGGGAGCTTGTGGCTAACTCCATCAGAGAAACCTGCCAGTGGGAGTGCCCTGGGATGTACAAGGACCTCTAAGGTCAAAAGAGCATGAGCACAAAATCCAGCAACTTTGGTTCCAGTTGCTTGCTTGCCTGCAGAAAACCACTTTCATGTGGTTACAATAACTGAGGAAATACACAAGAAATACAAAATTCATCTATAGCCGTTTCATTCATGCATATTGCATAAAAATATATTATTCTAATTAATGTAAAATTATTGAGATGGTTATTATCATTTCATTACATGTCTGTTTCTTTTTTGGAAAGATGTATCATGCTTGTCATTTAGTTTTTAATTCGTAGATTCAGACCATAGTCAGTCTCTTGCCCTGTCAGTAGTTTTCCCTTACGAGTAATTAAATGTTATTAAAAAGGTGCAATTCCTTCCTGGACGTCAGTAATTAGTTGTAATACATGTCTATTTGTTGTTGATACATCCATGAGATAATCAAAATGAAAAACGAGATTTCACTTATTTTTTAAGGAATTACCTCTACGAAAAAGATCAAGACCCTCAGCTAAATAAGGGGGGCGGACACAAGAAGAAATTAATGATGCCAAAAGTGCACGTAGAGCAGCAAGCTGAAAATCACCCCAAATATCAACAGGTTTAATCAGCTGGTAAATGTTTTTGTTATTACCAGCCTGTCCCCCTTTCATAGAATTTGTAGCTATGTTCATCAGAAGAAGATCAACATCAGATCGCCATCCTTCAGATTTCAATGCACCACCCTGAGCAAAAGAAATAGAACCTCTCTTGAGATCCGAAAGAATGATCCACAAGCATTTTAAGTTTTACATACACAAGTAGATCGGGAACGCATGAATAAAGACAAAATTTAGTCACCAAAGAAAAAAAATGAACTCAACAAAATCAGCAAGGTGGGGGGATGATTATATAGTTGCTAAAATTAAGATTTGAAGACTCCATTTTGAAATCTAGGATCCAACAGTCAAGCATCACTAGTCTTCTACTTGTGAAAGAGGGGCTTTACTATTTTATGTTTACATTAACTATTTCCCAAAACCTGATCCAAGACCTTGGATTGACATAAATATCATACACAAAGATGCATTGAATCAACATTCTATTCAAGGACATACGGAGTACACTCCCTCCACAAAAGGGAAAAAGAAGAAAAAAAAGACATGGACTACACATACCACAGTGACAAGAGCTTCTAATGCCTCAAGTGCAGCTATTCTCACAGGAATAGGAGATATTGTATGGTTCTTGGGGTTCCCTTCTTCTAAACTACTAGTCTTACGCCACTCAAGAGATCCGCTTGAAGCTTCATGCTTCCTCTTTCTATGGCTAGATTGCGGTGTTTGAAGCAATGCTTCAGTAGAAGGCTTTGATGAGATTCCACTAGAAGGTGCACCACCACTCTCATTCACAATGGGACTCAGATCAATCAATGCGTTGTTAGCAACTTCCCGTGCCAGGCTTACTGTCATTCCTGATAAGCATAAAGTTCCCATTTAACAAAACCAAAAAATGATTTCCAGAAGAAAGGCACTAAATGGCAACCAAAATAAAGGGTATCGGGAGAAAGCTTTATGCAGATTTCCTAAACACTAGCTATCTTAACAAATGAGGATCATGGACTGAAGCATCACAAGACCATGGCAATATATCAGAAGTATAGAACACAGTTGAAGGGTAGTTACTTACTGAATTTGACTTTTCAATGCAAATTCAGGATTGAAGTAGCCATCTCTCGCACAAGATAGCAAGATCAATGCATATATTTTATTTCTAGGTTTTCTCAAAGGAATGGCTTTGTTTAGCAATAAGGCTACACAGATTAGTTCCTTTCTAGAGGGATTAGGCTTTCTGTAGTGGTCAACACATCGTGCCCCATCCCTGTCTATGTAATGTGACAGTATTTAACAGGCATGTTTCTATTCAGCAGGACAAAATCTAGAATAAATATATTTTCTGAAACTACCGCATACCAACACCCAAGGATATCAGCAACATTCTTGTGATTAAGTAGACCTTTATCCTCAATTCTGGCAATGCACATCTCTTTAAATACACTGAAAGCAGATGCACTAAATAAGTAGCATGTGGTAAAAGTTGACTGCAAGGAAGACAACAAGATTATCAGAAAGTTAGCATTCTAACTACTCAAGAACTAGGAAACAAACGAAAGAAGGAAATATCTCCAAGACGTATAATAGCTGAGAGAAATAGAGCCTAAAAGAAACATCTCTAGCATTCCTAAGTTCAGAAGGACTTGGCATATTGAACTCACATTGTAGTTGGGATATCAAGTAAGCGTCACCTCGAGTCACAAGTTCAAGAATTAAGGTTTCACCTATTACCCAAACGTTCTATTGAACAAAACTTTATGTTGTTCTAAGATATTTGTTGACGAATGCCACTGGAGAGACAATTTATTATATTTCAAGCTTTTATATCAATAAATTGTCAGCTCAAAGGAAAAACCATTTGTTCTCTCATTGTTTC
>JAOTRO020000003.1:5458013-5471099 GCA_028566515.2 Pyracantha coccinea | reverse complement strand
TTGTTCTGGATTTGCTCTAACTTAAATGCATTTCTATGTACTGCTGGAAGAAGCAAAACGATTCTGGTTTGCTTTTGGCCAATAATGTAGTACAAGTATTTTTTCTTTCCATAGAAGCTATAAGGATATATGTAATTGTATGTTGGTTATATGAGATTGTTTAATATATGACCTTTAGTTTGTATTCTTATATGGAATTGTGCAAAACTTTCTCGGTCGAATCACTTCCACCACATGCAAATCTGTAGACATACAAAAGTAAGTAACTTAAGGTGGCTGATGTGATGCAAAACATTTCAAGTAACGAATCAAGAACAAGAAAGAAATTTTTGTTTGAGAGAAAGAAATCAAGATTCCGAATAAACCAAAGCAGAAATTTCTTCCGAACAATGAATTAATGATGCTTCAAGAATCAAGAATAATGAGGTCACATGATTGACTTATAATGATTTACAAACACAAGAAAAAAATAAAAAGAAGTATAACTTTTTTTTGTTGAATAATACACGAACCTTTTCAAGTGTAGAACATGTTTTATGGCAAAACATAGCTTAGGACTCACGGTAACAAAAAGCTGGTGTAGAGTTCTCCCCTGAGTAGCCGAAGAACTCGGCTCAACCATGCTATTTGAACTACTACCGCATCCTTTCTCTGCCAAATGGTGACATTGTTCATTTTGAAATAGTTTCATGGTTAAAACTGTTGTCTTCCCCGTTCCTGACCGTCCAACTATAAAGGTACTTTTATGATAAAGGATAATCTCCATTTCCTGGTCAGTTACTTCAAATGGAAGATCCAACTCTTTACCCTCACGGTCAGACAGCAAGTGATTCACTACACCAGATGACAAGGCATAAAACTTCATGAGCAACAAACTCTCGCTGACCTGTGAATTCTCAACATAACTTCTACCATCAGAAGCATCTCCAACAAAATCACTATCGGTTTCAGTGGCACTAAGATCTTTAAACCGAGGCACATCCAAAGAGGTTGGCCAGCACTTCGGAACTTCCAAGTGACTGGTCACAAATGACAGAGAAAATTAAAAATTACTTCAGAAGTTCAAAAGATTCGGAAAAGTTTGTACCTTCCATAAAGAAAGCAATCATAATTAACAATTCAGGCACGTTAAGCCTTCAAAAAAAAAAAAAAAAAAAAAAAAACTAGAATGCAGAAGAACATACCCCTCAAGACATTTCTCATTGCAGCGATTGATAAAATCATCTGTATATCTCTTGAAAATACTAACCAAACGATTTACCAATTTTGGGATGTCCTCTAGAGGCAATATGTCCCAAACCTTTAATACTTGAATGTATTTCAACTCCTTTGCAATGTCAATTGTGCAAACAATATATAGACCTCCAACTTTATATTGCCTCAAGATTGATGATGAGCCAGAAATAGTCTGGACATTTTTCTTTTTAGGTCTCCATCCACCGGAAAGCTTCAGTAGAAGATTTAGAACGGACTTCTTCAACTGAATTGACTTAAGTTTTCTGAACGACTTCAGAAAATTATCACTGAAAAGTACCTGAAGATAATAGATTGGGGGAAGAGGAACATAGAAAATGAACATAGAAAATATTTAAGAAACCAGAAAGTCCAATATGAGAAAACATAATTTCGACTAAAGAGATATCTTGAAAATAGACGAGGGAAAACTGAAAGTAACCCAATCATAAATAAAAGCCCAGAGCTTTACCTTCCATCTAGAACTTCTGAAAAGTAAGCTGTCAGCATTAAGCAAATCATCAAACTGGTCTAACTCTTTCTTCGCCTCTAATATGGCCTTGGCCATATCCTTGTCTTCATCAGCATTAAAGAAACACTGCCGATTCTTGGCATCAAGGACCAAATCCTCCCAAACAGATTCGCTACCACAAAGAGTTCTTTCATTTCCCAAAATCCAAAGGCAGTGCCTGAATTCATTAGACAACCAGTAGTTATTTTCACCCTTACCAACAAGTAAAAACGATGCAAAAGCGTACAAGTTTACATAGAACCATACCGAGCCCTAGTAAGAGCAACATTAACTCTTTGTGGATTCAATATAAAACCGAGTGAGTGATGTTGATTGGATCGCACAGTGGACATGATAATTATGTCCTCTTCCCCACCCTGGAACCCATCAACTGTGTTCACCTTCACTTTAAAGCCATCAAGCTTATCGTACTTCTGTCCAAGTTTGTCCTGAAGTGCAGCTACTTGAGCTGCATAAGGAGATATTACACCGATACTGAGCTTCTCTTTTGAAACATCCCATTCTGTATACAAAGAGAAAGAAAAAAGAAAACTCAGTTTTATCCAAACTAAGAAGTATTTAGCCATTACAAAATAATAATAATAATAAATAAGAACAAATAAATATTACAAGCATATAATAGAAACATAATCGAAAATATTGAATTTGGAACATGAGCGTGGCACCCTGGCTAGACATACTTTTGCACAAATTCTGCAGTATTTTCAAAGCAATTGCAACCTCTACCATATTCTTTAGACTATGTCCATCCTCGTCCTTCTCCTCTCTTCCATCAATCACATTAATAAAAGAATAAGGACCGAACATTGACCCTGGAAGAAAGTGTTTCTCATGGCTTCTCCTTTTAACATTAGGAGCATCCAGGATCCGGTTATAGTAGAAACTTGAATTTGGAAAGGAACTTATTGATGGATGCATTCTGTATTGCATGTTTAGAAGGTGTTTTGAGTGACCCATTGAGCTCAACCTCTCAAACAAGCTTCTTCCAAAACCAGCTTCATAGGACACCTAAAGAAGAAAGAATAAGTCAGAAAGAAAAATTGCAATCAGAGAAATGATTTAAATAAATATAACCAAGTAAGCATCAACATACATTGCTTTTCACCGTAGCTGGTAACTGACATTCATCACCAACAAGAACGGCATGCTTCACACCTGGAAGTTGCAGTGGTATCGTTGACTCGCACTCTTTCAATTGTGCAGCCTCATCGATAACAACAACGGTCAGTGGCTCCATTTCCATTCTATGCAGCTTAAACGAACTGGATGCAGTGCAAAATATTAAGGAAGCTCTTTGAAAACAGAACTCCATTACAGATTTTTCGTTCCTAACATCTGGCAGGTAAAGTCTTCTAATCGAATTCTGAAGAGTATGTAATACTGAAAGGCACTTTCTTCTCTTCATGTACAGATGAAATGTGTCGTCTACTGGCTCTGGCACATCTTCAACTTCTGAACGAGAGAAAAGCTCTTCCAATGCTTCAGAATCAACATTACCTTGCAACAATAGTATTCCAAAGGAATCAACTAACCCTAAAAGCGAAATCAAGTCTTGGAAATTATGTGCCGAAATGTAATCTTGGCTTATATGGGTACAGAAGGTAGAAATACAACATTTTAAGGGTAATGCAATAGGAACAAATCTCTCTCTGAAAAATTCAAGAAATGATTTGCACTTCCCCTTGCTAACTTCGGTCTCACTTCCGCAACCTTTCCTTACCAGTTCACCATCACCGTTTTGTTTTTTCTCTTTGGATAACTCATTTTCCAAGAAAATATGGTAATGTGAAACACAATCCTCAAGAAGCCCAATCATGGAAGACGAGCAACTACTCCAACCTGTCACCGGCCCCAGGCATTCGAAAAGACTTTCGACACGGTGATCCAAATATATATCTTCAATATCAGAACCAACTTTGAGTCCCTCTTTATTCCCAAATAAAAGAATTTTTCCCAGAGGACAAAACAAAGCATTGGACTCTGCTTCAGTCACCATCTCTACAAGATGAGAAGCTACTTCAGTTACTGCAACATTTGTTGGGGCACAAACAAGAGTCCTACAATTCATCCTTAACAGGGTCAATAGCAGAGTAGCGGTGGATTTAGTTTTCCCTGTCCCAGGTGGACCCCATATAAGTTGCAAAGTAGACTTGGAATCACAAAACAGCATTTCAAGACAGGCCAAAACTGCCCCAGTTTGTGACTCATTCAATCCAGAAGATGAACACTTAAATAACAGCTTATCCCGAATGTCAGCATTCATTTCATACGAGGGAGGATAGTTTTCCTGATCCTGTTACCAAGCATGACATATATAATCAACCCCAACAATAAATGACAGTGTTGAAATATAGTAACAGAAATTATTCGATCAAGCTGAATGGAATAGTTAGATGGGAGAAAGAAAGAGACCGTAGAATCCAGAGTACACAATTGGAGTAGTACACATACACATGACAGAAACTTTGATCGAAAGATAAAAATGAAAGAAAATCATCACGCTTGTATCAAAATTATTAGAGTACCATACATATCGTAAACTAACGAAAAAGGTAATTCTCTGCGTATTTTGTATAGTGTGTACATTACATCTTGCATCATGTATTGTCCACATACCATGAATAGGTCCCATTTCAGTGAATGCAATGCACAGAACTTAAGGTCTTACCACAGAATGAGTGCACAAAACATCCTTGACAATCTTCAGATTTCCGAACATGTGCAATGCTGCCCATATTCTGCTATTAGTGATCAAATTCACAAGGAAAACAACAAATACTGATGCCGGAGTGCTCTTGTTATCGTTGACTTGAAACCTTTTTGATGCCTTGACTTTAAACTCTTTTATTTCAGTCTCTATTATCTCATCATTAAATTCATCTTCTCTCTTATTTTCTGAGATTTTATTTTCCGTGATGTTAGTGACCGATACAAAAGTCCATGACCTCCCTACCCTTTGTAAATCAGAAACAGTTTCGGGTTTCGCATCTGCTAAGACAAAAAGATCCCCAGGCAAAGTTTTGTATGGTTCCTTTCCACGTTCGCTGAACCTGTTTCGCCACTCATCAACCTTGATATTATATATCCATGTTTCATCAAACTTGGACTTGGATTCATTAAAAGCAACTACTTCAGCAAATGGTGCTCTGTCAATAGTTTCCATACTCGACTGCACCTTTGCACGAGTTTCCTCTAATAAAGGAAATGAATAGGACCCAAAATAATGCCGAGCAGAATCGAATGATTCAGGAATCTTCTCCACCTAGAAAAGTAAAAGTTCAGACAAGTTTGTTGATAAATCTATAGATGATGACATTGCATGAAGAAATTATAGAAGCTCAAATATATTGCATTCACAGACGTTGAAGGCGAGTGCTTTAGCCACAGCATAAATCATTACTTTAACCAACTCTAATGGTTGTGTATCACTAGCTTAAGACTGCATATGACAAGTAAACTTACATGATAATAGAGGCTGAAGAAATTATATATATATATATATATATGCACACACAAAGATATTGGGGGAAGTGAGAACCGAATGCGGGAGGTGCAGGATGAATGCTCTTAACCAATTGAGCTACAAAATCCTTGTATAGACGCAGATTTATTAGAAAACTGAGATGGGCTTTCCCTGTCTGAGTCAAGGCCAATAAAGAAAAAACTACTACCTTGAAAAAGCAATCCAGGCTTCAAAGATTTAAAACCGAAATCTTACTCATTGAATTGTTTATTAAGGTAGTATAAAAGATTTTAAAAGAGTTTACAAATTCAAGGGTTTTCAATCAAGATTTTAAATGAATCCATCGAAGTTCATGGGTATTTAATCAAAATTTTAAAGGCAAACTCCATATAAATCTAGATGTATTCAATCATGATTTTAAAGCAGTCATTAAAACTCCATGTGTATTCAATTGGGAATTGATTTTGAGTAGTGTTATTCACACATCATTTTTACCTCTCACAGACCTTTGTTAAATTTTGTCCATTGAATTTCTTCAATTCATTCGATTCGATGGTCAGAAATTAGGATGATGTGTAATAGGTAAAAATGAGCGTGTGAATCGCACAACCCTTGATTTGAAAGTATTTTAAAAAGTTAAGGATTTTGATAGATTTAGAAGAATTTTATAGTGTATTTTAGGCTATAGGAAATCAGACCTCTCTCTCTAAGATTTTGAATGAATTTAGAGTATGTGAAACTCCGTTAAAACTCCATCAAAACTTCACAGATTTCTAACTCTTTTTAGGGTCTTAAAACTCCATTAAAACTCCCTCAACCTTCAGAATCTCAATTGAATACACCTACTAAAGTTTTTATTTTTGGGGTCTTAACATCTAAGCAGTCCCAAATATACAAAACAAAACAAAAGCTGCAGTAACAATCTCATCCAAAATTGAAAAGAAAAAAAAAAAAAAAACAAGATAAAGCTAAAAAAAATAAAGAGAATTTATTAGCAAAAGTGAAAGAAAAAACCTGGTTTTTGTACAGATTGTCATTGAAAATGTCTTCAAGTGACCAAGAAAACACAGTATCCATGAAACGGTCGGAAGCAGACATTGTCTCACTCACTCATTCACTTCCAAAACCTACTTCAATGGAGAGAAAAGTATGATATGATCAGTTTCAGAAAAAAACAGACAAGGAAGTAAGGCTACCATACATTACAAGAAAGAGATGGACATTATATGGTAACACACAAAAGTATACCCCTTTAACCCCAAAAAAAAAAAAAGAAAAAGAAAAAGAAAAAGAGATTCGTATTCCCTGTTCACAGTTTAGCTTACAGGGGAAGCAGGGGAAGTTCTATGAATACTCGCTGACCATATTGATAAAGGCTCAACCTTTAAACGTCCAATTATAAAATAAAAAATAAAATAAGCAAAAGTATTCCCTTTTCTTTTATCAAGAAAATTATGGAAAATAGTAAGCACTATTGTTAAATTGAGTATACATGTGTGCGGTAGAATATAAAGTAAATAAGATAAAATATTTACTAGGTTCGGCAAGTGTGCCTACGTCTCCAGAGCAGCACTAGTACCTTCTTTTATTATCTAAAATAATAGAAGTACCATGATAACTCTAACTATTTTCTCTCTTCTCTCTAGCATAGCTCACTGGTATTTTCTTCTGTATCTCTCTCCTCTCTATTCTTCCTCTCCTCTCTCTTCTTTTCTTTCTCTCTTTCTTCCTTACTTCCTTTCCTCCGTATGTCTATCTCTCTTTCTTTCTTCATTTTGCTCCTTTGTTTTATAGGTAAAGCTAGTGATAGACAAAACTTAGTGGGATGGGTGGTCATTCACATTGAGTGGCTAGAAAGCTGAGATTGCGTCTGGGAAATGTTGACGAACTTTATTCAGAAAAACCCAGCTTTTGAAATTTGGAGAGCGGTGTCTCTTCGATTTTTAAACAAGTCGTTGTCTCTCTTTTTATAGAGGTATTAATTGTCTCCGAAATGCACGCTTTGAAAGTTGTCTGCCTGTGAAAATTGTCTATGTTGTATTTCTGAGATTTCTATCAATTGAATATCAGAGAACACGATAACCAAGACTACAAAATAATAAGAATATTATTAAACAAATAAGAATGCCGAAACAGCTACAAAATCCCAAGAGGCTACATCGTGACTAACTTATATCCTAATGAATAACAAAGCACTGTATTTATAATAAACTAACCCCTAATCTCTAACAAAACCTAATTCTAACAGGCTGAGCCCAAATCCTAAATCTATTATTTTCCAACACCCCTCGTCAAACTCATAGCGGTAAACAACATGAGTTTGCCAACAAGTAGATGTGGATGCTGGTTTTATTAGTCGGACATGTAGGCTCCGCAACGCGAACAGACAGACAGGTAAGTTCCACCATGTGGACAGACAAACAGGTTCCAAAAAATGAATAGACAAGCTCTGCTACAAGCGGCCAGGTAGGTATGCAAACAGGATCCGCTACAAGCGGACAAGGTAGGCATCCAAACTTGACTTGACTTGACTTAATTTGACTTAACTTAACTTGACTTGACTGGCATACTGGCGAACTAGTAAACTTGACTGGATTGGCAAATTGTTTCTTGCTAGCAAGCTAATTCTAGTTGGCAAACTGATTTAGATTCAAACTGGCTGGTGTTAAGAGTATGGAAAGAACCTGTCGCTAAACGCGCGAGATTTTCATATCTCAATTATAGCAACGAACAAACAAACACAAACACTATCACTCGAGTTGTCACAATTTCAAGCACTCGAATGGCGATCACAAAACAATTCCAAATAACCAACAATTCATGCGGGCCTAAAACAAACTTAACCATATTTTTTTCTTTGCCCGTGTGGGCCTAAAACAAATAGCCAAAACTAATTTCTTTTTTTTTCTTTTCTTTTTATTCTTATTTTCTTCTCTTTGGTTTTTTCTTTTCTTCTTTTCAACCACTCTTTCTGGGCAGTGGTTTTCTAACAAACAAACCAACTGCGAGTGCAGAGATTAGATGGATGTGCACATACAGTGGGTACAGTGGTGCAAGGATTTGGTACGGCTTAACAGAGACAGGTCTGATGTGGAGGTCAGATTGTAGGTCGGGTTCTAGTTCAAGGCGGGCATGGTCGGCATAGCGGCAGATGTGCAACGGCAGGTCAGGGAACAAAGTATCTAGAGTCAGGGATGGCAGCAGGTACATCAACGGGAGAATTTTGGTAACAGGACGTGATGGATTAGGCAACAGTAACGTGGGCTGGGTTGCAAGTTCCTTCAGTGTTAGGGTTTCAAGTATGCAGGATGGATGCAAGCGGTTTGACAATGGCGTTTTCAGATAGTAATGCCACACAGGACGGAACTGGGTTCGTCAGGACAATCAAGACAGGCATGAAATGGTGGTGGATTTGTCGTTGTGGAGGGAACAGGAACAAACGCAGCGGTGGACGACAGCAGGGGCAGCGGCTGGTGGCTGGTGGCTCGAAGGGACTCCGGCTTCACACTTTAACAGATTCTTTTTCCTTTTTTTTTTTCTTTTTTTTTTTTTGTAATGACAACGAAAGGGTAACTCAAACCAGAAAACGAAACTGGACAAAAACATAGGCAAACTGATACGAACAAACAGAAGCAAATTAGATCCGAAAGAATCAAACTTGCTTCGATATCAAGTTGAATATCAGAGTACGCGCTAACCAAGACTACAAAATAATAAGAATATTATTAAACAAAAAAGAATGTCAAAACGACTACAAAATCCCAAGAGGCTACATCGTGACTAACTTATATCATAATGAATAACAAAGCACTCTATTTATAATAAACTAACCCTAATCTCTAACAAAACCTAATTCTAACAGGCTGAGCCCAAATCCTAAATCTATTATTTTCCAACACTATCCAACCCTTTTCTTTCATCATTTTTGAAAATGGCTTGCCCATCTAACCTTTGTTTAGATTTGACTCTCGGGAAGACGTACACGTGCCAATTCAGGATAATATATGGCGTCCTTCTTATCTTCTAATGGTCCTCTTATGATTGGAGACTCTACGATGATGGATGATATAACGGCTACAGTAAGAGCTAGGAACCTTCTCACTCCCAGAGATAAAAGAATACTTTCAAAGAAGTATGATGAATTGGTTGTTCAATATTCTTTGGCTTTCAATATTTAGTGTGCGGGTTCTGTATCTAACATGGGCCAACGTCTACGTGCTTGAACTTACCAAGTCAAAACATTAATGGCTGAGGTGGCAAGTCTTACACAAGAGATCAAAGGGCTTAAGCACGAAAATAAAAAGTTACACAAACTTGCAAATATTTATTTGACGCGCATGAAAAGAAAGCTCGACCAACTGCAGGAATCAGAAAGTCGGATTCAAAGTGATCACCAGAGATTTGTGGCTAGATTCCGAAGGCAATTGGTGTCTTCCCCTTCTGGTGTTTTACCAAGTACTGGGGCGTCGCAATATCAATCTCTAGTGCCTCCCCCTTCTAGGGTATTGCCAAGTATCAAGGCTTCACATGAGCAACCTTTGTGAGGCCCCCCTCCAATTTGTTTGTTTTTTTAGTTGTAACTCATGTGTATGTATAAAACAATTTCTCCTGTTTGATTTTATACATGTTTGGAAGCTTTTACTTTAGCTTGTTATAGATGGGAACCCATGGAAACCTCTAGTTCCATAATTAATAAATTAATGAAGAGACGATGGAAATTTCTGGTTCCATGAATATGATTCAATAAGCCTTTAAGTATAGATGTTTTCTAATATCATATGCTTCCACATGAATTCCTGGGCATTATGAATTCGTGAAAGTATCTCTTGTGTAAGATGTCGTTGGTCACAAAATCAGGTTTTGATAAGTTCTTCATTTTCTTATTCCTAAAAAGAAAGAAATTCAAGTATGATGGAAATTGCGATAATTAACTTATACCACATATAACATATGTCTACATAAAATGTTAGAACTTCAAGTTCTTAACATTATTCATATTTTGAACCTCATGTCAAAACATTATTCATATGTACTCGAAATTTATTCTCAATATTGACATCACTAGAACCTTTAGGTTCATATTTTTGGAATTCATGCCCAGTCTCAATATGTACATGGATTAAGGAACTTATGGTCCTCATTTACATGAATCATGGAACTTCTGGCCCTCATTTAATAGTTGTGGAGTGAGGCGCTTATAGCGGTCACTTTAATTTAATTGGGGAACAGTTGATCTCTCAGTTGATTCAAAAACTTCAAGTTTTGATTTGATCAAGGAACTTTGGGTCCGATCTATATAATGAGAATCAAGGAACTTCAAGTTCTAATCTGATTAAGGAACTTCGGGTCCTTTATATACTCATCATAGCAAAATGTAGTACACTAAATAAATTATGCAATAGGCGGTAATTCCAGCCATGGTAAATAAATTGCTTTTAAGTAAATAAAGCTTGTGACAAGAGCTTTGATTTAGCACCATTCACATAAATATCAAAGCTTAAAGCAAAGGGTAATAATTTCACCCATTGTAAATAAATTTCTTTAAATAAATAGAACTTGTGATAGGGCTTTAAACAAGCATCATTCGCATAAATATGCCAAAACAGAAAATGCAATAATTAAGTCTCCATCTTTTATTTTTTTTCCTTTTCTTTGTCTATCACTTTCTTTTGTTTCATCCTTTTTATTTTATTTTCATTTCACATCTCCAAGTCCTATTAGTTGCTCAGGAGGTAATAGTAACAACAAGTCCAGTTGGTGTCCTTCCTCCAATAAGTTTCGAAAAAGCCAAAATGGTTCCCGTAAATCTTGGAGTCAAATGTAATGCCTTCAACTTATGAGAAGATCAGACTGTTATATCTAACTCAAATTTTAGTATGATATGGATAAGACGATACCGAACAACTTTTGTGAAGAAACAGTTTCGATCTGAGCTACTAAAAATAGAGTTTTGGCACTCATAAGATGGATGTCCAGTTTTCTGCGGGATTTGAGTTTATGGTAGTATTTCAAAGATTTGGAATGATTTCACCGTTAGATCTTTCTGGAATTTTGATATGTTATAGGAGAGGGGATAGGGAATAACGTCATGAAGGAAGTGTTTATGTTTGAGCACATGAAGTTGGAGTTTTAGAGCTTGCAACATGACTATCGGTGTTTCTACAAATTTGAAGTCTGTACCAATTTTGCTTCTGCAAATAATGATATACAGTCATGAAACAAGATATATACATGATTTAAGAAAATTAGTAGTACAGAGATATGAGAATAAAATGTAAGGATTTTCTTATCTATGAAATTTCAGCCGACATAGGTGAGAGGTAGGTAGTGCTTCACTGGATTTATGGTGTTGTGTTTTACACTGACACGAGAGCTTCTGGTGTTGATAACGTGTTGTGAGATTGAGTATACGTGTGCAGTGGAATATAAATTAAATAAGACACAATATTTACGAGGTTCGGCAAGTGTGCCTACGTCCTCGGAGCAGCAGTAGTATTTTCTTTCATTATCTAAAATAATAGGAGTACAATGATAACTCTCACTATTTTCTGTCTTCTCTCTAACCCAGCTCAATGGTATTTTCTTCTATATCTCTCTTCTCTCTTCTTTCTCTTCTTCCTCTCCTCTCTTCTTTTCTTTCTCTCTTTCTTCCTTACTTCATTTCCTTGTATGTCTATCTCTCGTTCTTTCTTCATTTGCTCCTTTGTTTTATAGGTAAAGCTAGAGGTAGACAAAAACTCAGTGGGATGAGTGGCCATCCACATTGGCTAGAATTACAACAAGCACACATTTTTAATTTTTTACACGTTTGTGTTTAATTTTAATTCAATTTCATGACAAAAAATAAAAAGGAATGTGTAGTGTGTGAAAATCATTCATGATATATGGGTAAAAATGTTCTATTATTATCTTTTTGGTATAGATGATATTGTTATAATGAAGACGAAACATTTGAATTCGGAACCTCGAATGCAGGTTTGAATGCTCTTAATTAATGGTTCTACAAGCAAATACAGTCTTATTATGATATGGTAATCATCCATAATGTGACAACGACAATAAGCCCACTACATTTGATTTTTCCTATCCACACATTTTTATTGTTTCATTGGTGATTAATCACGATAAGAATTTACATGACACGTATATATTGTCACTGTTGCGTTCTGTATCAACGTTATAATGTTATGTAGACAAAAACTTACTATTGTCTTTGAATTATTTGGCATGAGACTCCATAATAACGGTAGTATTCGTGTAATACAAAGAGATTGGTTTGACAAAAATATCCTTAAAAAGGTGATCACGTGGTCGCTCACATGATAATTTAACGATAATGCTGACTGATTTTTCAAGGAATCACCAAAATCATTTAAGGTCGACCAACTGAAGGATTACTTCTATCGGTTTTCAATCTCAGGGACCACTTCTATCGATTTTCAATCTCAGGAACCACTTATATCGGTTTCTTAGACAGTAAGGAGTTATATCAATCTCATGGACCATTTTGACTAAAAAAAGCTAAGCATAATGAGCATTGAGAAATAGCTTTTAAATGAAAATCTCCACAATGCTTAAGCATAATTAATGAGGAAAACTAATGAAAATATCTTAAATACTTTGAATTTTACCTAAAAATCATGTAATAACTTTATTTAATAGATAGGACAAAACCAAATATCAAACCAGCCCAATAAGACCGGCCTAAACAAAAAATTTATCGAGCTTCCAATTTTACCCCTAACGTCAGTATGGGCCCGTTTATGTGCTCTGCCTGGTATGTGGGTTGGTGACGAATGTGTCCCTGCTAACCAGTAAGGTTCTATTCGGGTAAACTTATCGAACATTGCCAAGCTTC
>JAOTRO020000003.1:5430570-5446722 GCA_028566515.2 Pyracantha coccinea | reverse complement strand
ATAATTATGACACATCCCTTTAGCCAATTTAGCTCTTAACAAAGGATCATTCAAGTCATTTTTTTTACTATTATTAGGATAGGTGAATTATTGTAAATCATCCACTAAAAGAATCGGACATGATACCCAGCTCGAGCACGAATCAAACAAATCAATATATAAAAAAAACTCCCCTCATTTTTATTATTTTGTTGAATAAATCTCTTTCAAAAAAATTTGAGACCGTTAAATTTTAAATATTTTTAAAATAAAATTTTAAGAATTAAAACATTTAAAGTACCAATCACTTAGAGTGATTCAGTGGTTGGAGACGAATTTCATACGCGTATTTGACATGACAAGTTTTAGGTTCGATTTTTTGTGCTAATAAATTGCACGATTGTGTTGGAGAAGATTAAAATACCTTTGTGAGTCTTCATTGTCTTTAAAAAACAAAGATTGTATATTAAAACCACCAATTAATCATTTTTTTAAAAAAAAAACATTTAAAATACCAACTACTTCATAGCATCTAAAAAAATCCCCTATCTTTTGTTTTTCTCTCCCATCAAAATGTTAATGAAGTTGAAAGTGGGAGGCACGAAAATCATGATCATAACCTGCCAAAATTGAGGGACCGAGGGCCAAAGTAGGAAAATACTTCCAAAACCAGCATTCTTCCGGAGAAGAAAACAAAGTACAAACTGACATAAAACTCAACGTATACTTCCCAATTTCCCAATCCCAGTTCCCAATTTCCCACTCATTGTTTCTGGACTTTATTTGATGGGACATTTCACATTCTTCTCTTCCCCTTCTTTGCTTTGACTCCCCTCATCATTGTTTTTAAATTTTTCTCAAGAACAAAAAACAATAATGTTTAGCATTTTACTTGCCAATTGCTGACATATATAATTATAGTTTTGCGTTTACATTTATTTGAAGGGTTATGTCGGAATCAGTGACTGATAAGATTTACACATATTTAACGTCGTGTTTTTTTTTTCTGTCATTTTTTAGGAGTTTTAATAAAACACTTTTGGTACTGTTCATTTTTAACGAAAAATCACATTTTTACCTTTAACTGGTACTATTTACTATACATTTAAAAATGACTTTTCATTAAAAGAGAATTTTTTTAAAAAAACTTTTCGTTAGTTTTCTTTTTTATCTTCTCAGCTTTTTTCTCTTATAAAGACGTCCTATCTAGGATTTATTAGTTTAAACCTGTCACAAGAATTAAGCTGGAAAAGTTAAAAGCATTTCAATTTTGGCCAAAGGAATTAAGCTGGAAACTGGAATTCATAGATCACATTCTATTTGCTACTTTCTTGTGCTAATCGGGTACATAAGAGGACCGAAAACAATATTCAGGGATGAAACCGATCTTCTCATGTGTTTAAAATAGGGAGCTTCTGTTGAAATATCCACCGTATTTTTGTAAAATGAAGAGTTTAAGTATGCTAAACTCTACTCCAACTAATATGGAAACATTTTGTGATAAAACCCCACACTAAACGGATTATGCAGATAATAATTACTGAGTTAGGGACAATATTAGTTTGTTGGAAGTGGGCCTTTGGTCCATCTCTCTGATAATTCTACAAGGTAACAGAGTCAGAAAACGAGCCCGTACTGTACTGTCATATGATGAGTGGGTCCCTTTAGACCCGTGCGATGATGGTGGGTCATTTGGCCTTGTGTGTAGGGTGAGTCATCTTAGCTATACGTGAAAGAAAGACAAGCAACTGGTACAAAAATTAAAAAGATTCTTTAAAGAGCAGTGTTCAAGATACCAATGTGATTTTTGAACGATCTATGAAGGAAAGGGCATTAAGAAGAAAGCACGGGGCTTCATTCTTGTAAACTCAAAGAAGGAAAAATTGGAACTTCAAGAAGAAGATGGAAGCAAGACGGCTCAAAGTGGCATCGTTATAGAACACAAAGAACAAGAAAAATAGAGAAAATATATCTCTCTAATATCAATAAAAAGAAAAAAGAATTAATAGGGACCACCAATAGTTTACTTTAACCAGATCTACCCGGAAGCGTCACAATTACATGTCACATACCAAACCTTGATTAATTTCAACCAAAGCACCAGCTCCCGCAGATGCAAAGTTTATACCATATCTGAATTCACGATTACCAGGCTGTAGATATGGTGGAATCAATGGCAACTTTGCATACTCAGCTGCATCAATAAAATTTAACAATTCCATCATGTGCAAGTAGAAATTTTTTATATATATAAAAAAAAAAGAATCATACCATTGTAATTGTTACACGTAACTTACCAATAAAATCTGGAATTAGACGACCATTAGAAAATCGCCCGGTTGAGGAGTGATTAAAGAAGGTTTCACCATATGGAAAAAAATTTGCTTTTGAAGTAGTGTTGAAGTAGTCATTATTTCCAGCATCAAATATGGAATCCCCAAAAATGAAAAGGGGTACATGTTTTCTTGGCATGCCATGACTTTGGCACGTTGTGATACGAAGGATAGCAAAGAAGGCAAATGCAAAGACTTGGATCCTTAGATTCGCCATATCGAGCAACTAGATGTACATTCACCGTGTGTAGTCTCAATTGATATATATATATATAGGGGCATCATGGGGCAGTTCCTTGAGGACACGCAGCGCCGTAGTATATGCACCTAAACATGTAATAGGCCCACTGAGGTATATCTATTTAAGTTGTGTATATCCATATTGAGTTTTGAACTAAATTACTTTATTACTTTATGGATTTTTTTAAGGAAAACTAATTAAAAAGGTTTGAAAGTTTTGAGTTTTAACGATAAAGATAAAATAAAAGGTAAAGTGAATAGTACCATGATTGACTTTTTAATGTAAAAATGTGATTTTTTGTTAAAGTGAATAGTACCAGAAGTTTTTTTGTTAAAGTTCCATTAGCACACCATGTATAGTTAATTTATTTTTTAGTCGAGCGATAGCGTTAGTAAGTTAGATGTTAGATTAGTCACAAACGGAGTTCGAACTCACACCGTCATACAAGGGCACAACACTTTTTTATCTATGTGGTAAAGGATCACTTGCACATATCAGTTTAGTATTCAATGATCATTTATATACACTAATATGAAATGACTATTTAGATCACATAAAATTATAAAAAGAAAAAAATATTTTCTCAATACATGCAACCCAAATTAATTAAAAATATCAAACTTTCCTAAATCCCTAAATCCTTATTTTCACTGTTTAGACGAGTTTATTTGACCGAGCTTATTGCATAACAATAGCAATAAGTCTTGTAGATCTCATTGTTCTCTTCAAATCTATGTATTACACTCTCAAAACTGACACGCAAAACCAAAATTATATCAATTTGGATTGCTCAAAAAGTCCAAAAGATGAACTTTCAAGATATAGCCACAACAAATAACTTATTAACCCACAAATTACCAAATACTCAATTGTTTTACTTGATTAATCACGGCTTTCATCTTTTAATTTTATAACATATAAAGTAACCCAATTTCTAGCCGGCATCACACCATATCTATGGTATTATTTGACCTCAGCAGTAGAATAAACATGAAACATATGTGAACTTGATTCATCAGAAGGCATTAGCATGTGGAAGGTGCCGAGAACCCACAGAGTCGTTACTTTTCATTTTTTATTCCTTATTTTTCTGTGTGTAGTCATTGCCATTTGGATATCAAGGAAGGGGAACCAGGTATTTGATGTTCTTTATAAATGTACCTAAAAGTTAGATACGTATTGCTCAAGTAATTACAAGAGTGGATGAGACTTACGTACATCTATTCAAACTGTGTGGCAATCAGACTACGTTATATCTATGGTATTATTTGATGCAGCAGCACTCCGTAGGGACAACCTGTCTATTGCGTGGTAAACATGTGGACGTGATTCATCAAAAGGAAGGCATATATACACGCATGTGGAAAACGCAGAGAACAACCTGTCTACTGCGTTGAATATTTTTGATTTTTTTTGTGTGCTCGTACTTAAGGACACTGACTATTGGATAGCAGATAAAGAAGGGGGCCATGTATTTTATCTTCTCTGCTTTTTCCTCTTAGAAAGACGTCCTATCTAGGATTTATTAGTCTAAACCTGTCAAAAGAATTAAGCTGGAAAAGTTAAAAGCATTTCAATTTTGGCCCAAGGAATTAAGCTGGAAACTGGAATTCATAGATCACATTCTATTTGCTACTTTCTTGTGCTAATCGGGTACATAAGAGGACCGAAAACAATATTCAGGGATGAAACCGATCTTCTCATGTGTTTAAAATAGGGAGCTTCTGTTGAAATATCCACCGTATTTTTGTAAAATGAAGAGTTTAAGTATGCTAAACTCTACTCCAACTAATATGGAAACATTTTGTGATAAAACCCCACACTAAACGGATTATGCAGATAATAATTACTGAGTTAGGGACAATATTAGTTTGTTGGAAGTGGGCCTTTGGTCCATCTCTCTGATAATTCTACAAGGTAACAGAGTCAGAAAACGAGCCCGTACTGTACTGTCATATGATGAGTGGGTCCCTTTAGACCCGTGCGATGATGGTGGGTCATTTGGCCTTGTGTGTAGGGTGAGTCATCTTAGCTATACGTGAAAGAAAGACAAGCAACTGGTACAAAAATTAAAAAGATTCTTTAAAGAGCAGTGTTCAAGATACCAATGTGATTTTTGAACGATCTATGAAGGAAAGGGCATTAAGAAGAAAGCACGGGGCTTCATTCTTGTAAACTCAAAGAAGGAAAAATTGGAACTTCAAGAAGAAGATGGAAGCAAGACGGCTCAAAGTGGCATCGTTATAGAACACAAAGAACAAGAAAAATAGAGAAAATATATCTCTCTAATATCAATAAAAAGAAAAAAGAACTAATAGAGACCACCAATAGTTTACTTTAACCAGATCTACCCGAAAGCGTCACAATTACATGTCACATACCAAACCTTGATTAATTTCAACCAAAGCACCAGTTCCTGCAGATGCAAAGTTTACACCATATCTGAATTCACGATTACCAGGCTGTAGATATGGTGGAATCAATGGCAACTTTGCATACTGAGTTGCATCAATAAAATTTAAAATTTATATAAACAGAAGAATTAAACCATTGTAATTTTTACACACAAACTTACCAGTAAAATCTGGAATTAGACGACCATCAGAAAATCTCCCGGTTCAGGAGTCCTTCAAGAAGGTTTCACCATATGGAAAAAAATTTTGCTTTTGAAGTTGTGTTGAAGTAGTCATTGTTTCCAGCATCAAATATGGAATCCCCAAGAATGGAAAGGGGTACATGTTTTCTTGGCATGCCATGACTTTGGGTTGTGATAAGAAGGGCAAAGAAGGTAAAGGCAAAGACTTGGGTCCTTATATTCGCCATATCGAGGAACTGGATGCATATTCACCGTGTCTAGTCTCATTTGATATATATAGTGGCATCAGGAGGCAGTTCTCACTTCCTATTGTGTTAAAAAATCTAATAACAAGTAACCATGTGTTTTATTGTCGAGGTTTCTCAAAAAAAGAAGAAGAAAAAGTAATCATGTATTTGGACAGGTAAATTCACGATTAGGAATTTATTTTTTGATGGAATTTAAAAGAACCACTTTTAAATTTGATATCAAATTAGGTTGCCCATTGTTCATAAGAAATTATTTTACGCTTTTTCGACTTGGCTTATTGCATAACAATAGCAATAAGTCATGCAGATCTCATTGTTCTCTTCGAATCCATGTATTACATGTTCAAAACTGACATTTCAAACTAAAATTATATTCATTTAGATTGCTCAAAAAGTCCAAAAAATCATCTTTCAAGATATAGCCACAACAAATAACTTATTAACCCATAAATTACCAAGTCCTCAATTATTTTGCTTAATTATTTTAAAGTAACCCAATTTCTAGCCGGCATCACATTATATCTATGATATTTGAGTTGAATATCAGAGTGCGCATACCACGATGAACGAACAAATGGATTGCAAAACTAGAAATATTATTGATATCAAACACTACAAAATCGCCGAAATGGCTACATAAAACAAGAGGCTACATTGTGAATAACTTATCTCTCAAACTAAATTACAAGCAATATTTATAGAAAACTAAATCTAAGAAACCTTAACTCGGATGGGCTAGGCCCAAGTCCTAAACTAATAAGCAAAACCCAAGTACTAAAATAAACCTAAATACTAATATTTCCATACCCCCGTCAAACTCATGGCAGTAAACGACATGAGTTTGCCAACAAGCAGATGCAGATGCAAGCTCCATTATGCTAATTTCCGATACCAATTCCAATATGAAATTCCATCTGTGTAAGTGCAAGTATCCAATGCCAGTGCCAGTGCAAGATTCCATGCCAGTGCCAATGCAAGATTCCAATACCAGTGCCAGTGCAAGATTCCAATGCCAGTCTCAGTGCAAGACAAATACTAATGCTAGTTCAAACTTTCCCAGTGCCAATTGCAAACTTCTAAACAAAACTGAACAAACAAGCAAAAAACCAAGTCACTCGAGTGATCACCAGTCCAAGTACTCAAGCAATCGTCGCGATGGGAACAACAGACAAGCTAAACAAAAGCTCAACAGTAGCTTCAATCAACAAGCCCAACAAAAGAGCCTTCAAACAAATCATAACAGCCCAACCTATCGTGGGCTCCAAACCCATTTTTTTCCTACTTCTCTGTTTTCTACTTTTCTTCTTCTTTTCTAGGATGGCAACGCAAAAAGTTTTGATGCAGACAAGTACGGGTATGAAGATGCAGATTCAAAGGGTGCAGGTGTGAGGGTTTCAAGGCTTATGCACACGACAACGAGGGAAGACGAGTTGCAGAAACACGTCAAGCTGCAGGTGCAATGGTGCATGTACGAAATCATGAGTACAGGGTGTGGGGCGGCAAAGTGGTGTGGCGATGGTCCAATTCATTGAACTTAGCTGCGATGATTGCGGCGGTTTGAGCAGGTGCAAATTCACGCCGGTGCGGGTAGGTTGCAGGCATATGCAGATTCGTGGTGGTCATTTGCAGATTGCGGGTCCGGTTGCAGAGGCTGCGTAAGGCCGCGCAAGGCCGTCAGAACAAACCAATTTTTTTTTATTAACAAACTTTTTTTTCTTCCAAACAATCAATAGCGACTGACAATCTAAAACAATGACAACAAAGACAGACAAATTGACACCAACAAGAGCAGATTAAACCCCGAAGGACTAAACCTCTTTTGATACCAAACCAAAGCAGATTGATCCTGAAGGATCAAACTTGTTCTAATACCAAGTTGAATATCAAAGCAGGGCATGAACAAGACTACAAAATAGAATATTATTAAACAAATAAGAATGCCAAAACGGCTACAAAATTTCAATAGGCTACATTGTGAATAACCTTATTTCTCAAACTAAATTACAAAAAATATTTATATAGAACTAAACCCAAGAAACCTAACTCGGATGGGCTAGACCCAATTCCTAAACTAACAAGCAAAACCCAAATACTAAAATAAATATAAATACTAATATTTTCCAACAACATCAATATAAATTAAAGTACGGCCTAAAAATAGACAAGCATCTGAAGGTTTACGCACACACAAGTCTATTCATACGTTTCTTGTATACATGCATCAATATAAATTAAAGTACGGCCTTAAAAAGACAAGTATCTGTACGGATAGTGTTATATAGATTTCAGTTCTCCACAAATTGTGTCAATGGTAGAAGCCACAATAAGGTCGAATGATAATGATCAAATCAAATGCAATTTGAAAACTCACATACCAGTACACCATCCAATACATAATCCATCTCAACTTTTTTTTTTTTTAACAAGCGATATTACTTAAACTAAAGGAGAACGGGTGGCTTAGCTTCACAATAAGTAGCAATAATGTGATTCAAATTCACTTTTGGCGAGAATCGAACCTAATTCATCTCAATTATTTTATGTAGTTGGTTGAAACCTTAACCCCATAAGTCCTTATAATTATATGCCATCGTTATTAATTAGTAACAATGACGAAATATTCACATATGAATGATTATTCTCGGGCTACACGAAATATTTATTCAAAATGTCAATTTATGAAACCAGTCCGATGGAAAAGAGTCGTCAATGTATGTTATTCAAAGTTGGTGCCATTGCTATACAATAATTCCAGTATCAAAGATGATTATATCAACATGAATCAACCATTCCAAACCCAATTACTCATATATACGGCAAACCCCAAAATCTTATTACATATATGGTGTAATAATAACTGTCAAATAGAATTTTTAATATGAGCCAAAATATATTTACATGCTCTTGATAATTAGTTTTAGTGCATATTAATTCAATTCAGAAATCGTTAAAAACACATATGTCGAATTGAATTAGCCGCACAATAGGCAAAAGCCAAAACTTGATTACTGCACAAACTTGACATGCATATTACAGCAAAGCCAAGCGAGGTCAGATCAAATCATCGCTGATAAACAAGGCCACATCAAAATCCTTGCTCATAAGCGGGGTCAAATCAAAACCATATATCGCTCATAAGCAAGAATCCGACCCACCAACAACCAATTAATACATCAACCCAAACCCGCAGATCTTGCCCCAAATCAAGGGAATAGGCCCTATGAGGCAATAGTTCTCGAGTTTTTGGATGGTGGCTGCATTAAAGCCATGAAAATTCGTGCCCACAAAATGGTGGGGGTGAAGAGGTGTTGCCCAACACCAAGGACCGGAGAGAAAAGGGAAAAACAAAGGGAAGGTCGCAGAGGAGTGATCGGGGGAAGAGGGGATGGAAGCTGGGGAGTGGAGAAGCTAGGAAGGTGAAAAGTTAGGGAGAGGGGAGGCCCTCGAAGAAGGGGGAGAAGTTGCCGCCAGCCCCAAGCCAAAGTAAAGGATGAGTTGCTAAGACTTTTGCCGAGTTAGGGTTTTGTAGAAGGAGAGAAATGAGACTACTTGTTATCACATTCCTGTAACTTATCTATAAACACGATTCTACGGTACTCTTTACATAAAAGAGGGTACCAATAGTCTTTGTTTTAATAAAATTACATAGTAATCGTCCAAATTTATTATTCCACGTGACATAATAATCGTGATGTTATAAAATGCTATGTTTATTACAGTACTACTGATGTTGATTGTTAAACCATGAGTGTCTTACACTATATAGCCGTAAATTATTACTTTCACTTTTGAGTCCTTGCCATCACTTCTAATGATATTACAATATGACGTTAAAAATCACAACCCATGCTAGTTAGGCCATCTCCAACCGAAGGCTGACCAGAGTGCTCGTTTTAGCCCTCTCGCCATCCAAGAAATTAATATTTTAATGAACAGTATAGAGCCATATTTCTTACCATCTCCAACCCAAGGCCAAAGGGCCATAGGGCTCGTTTTTGCCCTATCACTAAAAATCATCTCTAATCGAGGGCTAAAGGACCAAACATAATTTATTATTTAAATTTAAAAACTACAACTAAATTTTGAAAAATACAACTTAGATTTAATAACTACAACTAAAATTTAAAAAATACAACTTATATATTTCAAGTCAAATGTGAGGGATTTTATTTAGAGTATTTAAAAAATAAAAAAAGAAGTGGGAGTCCCACATCGGCTGTCGGAGAGGGAGTGTAAAAAAAATAAAAAAATTATAACGACTAGCTGAATTGGGCTGGCTGTTGGAAATTCGAAATCCAGCTCGACCTGGGCTGGCTGGCTGGATTGGGCCAGCCGGTTGGCCCTTTGGCCCTTTCAGATTATGTGGGGCCCATAAGCCCTCTAGCCTGGCCCTTGGTTGGAGACGATTTTCGGACTATTTTTTACCCTCTGACCCTTTGGGCCCTTCGGTTGGAGATGGCCTTAGATCTTCTAGGAGATGGGACACTCCAAATATTTTAACGGTTAGATTTTAGTTTTTGTATAACGGCTAAAACATTTGGAGTATCCTTTAAATAGCTCGTGCACATGTATGAAGTGGTCAAAAGGATGTGTAAATTGCCACTTAGTACTATAATATATTAGTATTCATCTTGACATGTAAGTGAGAAGTCTTGGGTTTGATTCTCGCCAAAGTCGAGTTTAAACTACATTATTGCTAGGTCATTGTGAGGCTTAGCACACTCTTCCAGCTCTTACGGTGTGGATAATAACATCACCCTTCTTACTGTTAATCATGTTTGTACTTTAATCACGATGAGAGTGCGTGTATTAACCATTTTTTCTCCAAGTGACAGCTTGCGGCTGATGTTTGGTGTCATCTTTCTTCTTTCCCTTTATCCAAAATCCTCTCCTTTTCATACGTCTTTCGTGGAGTATGTTAGGAAATTTCCAGGAATGGAATACCATTACCACATTTCCACATTTGGTTGTGTGAATACTTCCTTTTTGGCCCCGTTGGCTTAATTTCTTTCTTTTGACAAAACGAAAAGACAATTACAGAAAACACTATCTAAACTATGAGAAGAAAATTCGAATTTAAGTGGACCACTTAACTAAACTCATGTTTGCGAACATATGTGTCAGGAAGCTGCCACATAAGTTGGCAAAGCACAATTTTAGTTATTAATTCTAGCAATGTCATTGGAGATGTTTAATGAAATTTGTTGTTAAGCGTTTCAGGGGCTCCCGTGAATATGCCGTGAAAGGTGCGAGACATGAAGGCCAAGTGTTAACCAACACAACAGATGCAGATGGATGGTCAGCATCAGACGATCCCGTGACTCAAAAAGTCTCGTTTCCGCATTAAACTTTGAGCTCTCGTGCATTTCCCACCACCAACCCCACATGGCACATGGTGATGTAAATCTGAGTCATTTGGTTGGACCAATTTGTCAAATATTGGTTTGGTTTGGTTTGTTGCAAAGCAGTGTGGTGGGTGGTTCTTGCTTCAAATGGAGACGACACCCTCCCAAAGTCCTCTGCAATTTGCTTTTCCCATTGCGTTGTACAGTGCCATTTTGTTAGTATTTCAAATCCACTAGTAATTGTAATGTGATGAAAAAATATGATAATACGTGACTGACTTGAAATACTGTCACACTAATATTTCAGTTTGTCAACATCATTTTAGTGTTATGAAGACTATAATTTGGTAACTTGAGGTCAACTCGAGGTATTAACATATAGTTTTGCAGTAGACTTGTTGCTCAAGTGATTAAAGGCTTATTCCCAAATACCCGAAGCTCGTAATTTCACAACTTTATTGGGCTTGCGCTATAAAAATACACTCACATTTTGAGGCAGAATTTGATGATCTCCAAGTGATATTGAGAAGAATTGATGAATGTTCACAATGACTTCAAGTTGAAGGCAAACAGGAGTACAGGGAGAGCCGGGGATTGGTGGGGAAGCAAAGCCACCCTTACGGGCTTGTTTTGGCTTTCCTACTCCCATCATCCTTATAAATCCTGGAACACATTTCTGTTCGTTCAATCGGTCTAAACCCTACGACACCTAGCTCTAAACATATTTAGGATGAACAATTGAAAGGATGAAAAAGGTTGGAGAAAAATGCTGGCATGGATCTGGAGCTATAAATTATTTTGGGGGTGTATAAATAACGTCGAAGTCGCTTAGAGTCCACTCTGCCACTTCATCTTTGTCACTAACAAAAATTTCTGTACCAACATCAATTGATCCCCATATCCTTCTAGCAGGAGTGGTGCCTGGATCCTACAAATCAGAAACAAAAAATGAATATCAATCGCGTGAAGTAAATAAATAGTTTTAACTAAACACGAAATAGTTACCAAACACGCCGTAAATTAACACAAAGTTTAGTTCAATTAATCAGCAAAAATTACCCGGTAGTAGTAGAGTCTACTGGATAGGCCACCAACATCAAGCTCCCAAGTTCTAGCATCCCCAACCCAACCCTGCCCTTGTTTGGTTGGATACCCGTACTCGGCCCAGATGGGGTGAGGGAGCAACTGAACTATCTCTTGTGCCTGGGGATTACTGTAAGGATCACATAAGCTTACAGGTTTCTCTAAATGTTCAGCATTTCCCGGAGCACAGTAGTAGTGATAAGCCCCATATGGGAAGTTGGCAGTGTCGTTTCTATAAATTTTTCTGTCGTCTGGAGTGATATGGTACGGCGGGCAATTGCCTAAACCTGTGGGGCTGCACCAAGCAGGAGTTTCCGGGTTTATGATCATCTCCGTGTATCTGGTCACGTCCGTGAGCACATCCCCGTCACAGGGTTTGCCATTGTTCTTCCAACAGCTACCAATGTCAATGAGGTAAAACTGGCTCTTGGGTCCTCCTCCTTGTTTGATGTCCAAAGTCAGCCTGACTTTAAAATTAGGTGACTCTGGAGGCTGAAAATTGACTTTGAATTGTAAGTTATCCAATTAAATGGACTTATATAATCCATCTCTTCTAAAATAATCTAGAAGCAGTTATATTAGAAAAGACGGGCAGATCCAACTCAAACAAAGATGAACATAGGCAGATCCTGCTCAAAGAAAGATGATTATGCTATAATTGGACACAAGTTATTCATCTCTACTTAATTGAATTAGATGTAGAGCCAGGCCACGGAACTTGCGGCTTTAGGCGAAAATTCGTAGTTAGACCGCTTAAATCAGTGGCCTTGTGACCTTCACTAGATGAACAACTCGAGGGTTGGCCTAATAGTACCACTACCAATTAAAAAAGGTCCAGAATATGAAGTTTCTAACACCGTTGACCATGATTTGGTATGAAATGCTATCTAACAGGATTGAATATTAATCGTTTCATGCAAAAAGGACAGAGACAGATACAAGATTAATTATTCATAAAAATCCTCAGCTGAACAAATTAACACCAGAAAAATCCAGTTAGCTTAACGGATTCTCGGCCGTCCAATTATGTCCTTGTCTTGTTAATTGTTACTTTGTTATTTGTCGTATGAAACAAGGAAAGCATATGTCCTGTTTACCAATCACTACATTACATATTTTCTTATCCACCGAGACAAGCAATAAGACTAAACTGTGTGTACACAATTAGAAGTGTAAGCAACGTAATTGGATTGAGTGCTCGAAATTATATTGGGATGAATCGATTATTCTACTTACAATTTTGAGCATTCCTCTTGTATCATAGTGATAGCCACCAGAATATCCTTGGGTTGCATCAGCTCTGAGGTAGAGCATCAGCCATGGATACTTCTTTGAAGTCTTGAGCATGTGCCTGAACTCCCAGCTTCCAACACCAAGTTTCTTCTTCCATTCCACCTCGTAGAAAGATATCGAATCGAGCCCATCACTAGGATCGGATCCCAGATCATAAGTCCCATTGAAACTTCCTCTCAATGTAGTATCACCATCTAGCAGAGTCCTCTGGTGAACCACAGTGGGTTGATTCATACAGCCCTTCCCAAAGCAAGGGAACCTTCCGGAATCTCTAAAAGGCGGAGTCTTTTTCCCATTGGAAGGGCACAGCCCCGCCATTGTGTCAAAGTTTCCGTTTTTGAGCATAATCATCCAGAAATGCCACGGTTTTGGAGAGTCTTGGACTTGACACAGAGAACCCAGATACAGCTCCTTCTCCACTGCATAAAGGTCCACATTGTTCAAAGCCCCCCGGCTTATCCCTGGGAATGGAGTCCCCACCCCAAGCAAGTTATCTTTTTCGCTCACTCCGTGTTTTAAGGAAATACCTAAGATTAACGGGTTAATTAATCAGAATTCAGAATTAATTAAGAATTATGCAGTGACAAACATTGGCAAGAAATTGGAACATTTATCAAACAAATGGTGAGCAAATAAATAAATGATTGAAGCAAACAGAGAAGTGAAAAGAAAAGAAAAAAAAAACCCACTATTTTTCCTCAGTTTCTTTGTTGATTTATGGTGGTTGTGCTTACTTGTGAGATTAAAGCAATCAGCAGCTCTGGGACTGCCCATATGAGGTGCTTCTTCTCCAACTTCATTGCAGAAATTCCAAGCTTCCAAGGCCAGTCTCAGCTCATCCCTCCTCATTCCTGGGTCTCCAACTGCTGAGACAGAATCACTTTTCCCAGAAGCAAAAGCACCATCAATGATAGTAATAATACAGAGCAGCACAAGAATCAGATGTGACAATAACAATGAAACATGCATCATCATCATCATCTGATTCTGATTCTTCTTCATGGCTCTCTCTTCTTTTCTCAGAGAAAGAGCAAGATGGTGCAATTTATATATCTACGATATTTTGGGAATGCTGGTGAAATGCGGATGTTGGCCAGTTCCTCCCTCTACTTTTTTTTTTTTATTCTGAAAATATTTAACTAATTAAATTGCCGAATATGTGTTTATTAATCGGATTATTATTAATCTGTTAAAAGTTATAAAAGTATTGACTCTGTTCTTTTTCGTTTCACCGAAAAGCAACAAAGGTCTTTTGTGGACCCTCCGTCTCTCTCAAGCTAAACGAGTTCTTTTCATACGATAACACTATTTACACGCATTTTTATATACAATAATAGTATTCACACTTATTTTTATTTCCTACATATTTTTCTTAATCTATTAAATCGAATAAATTGAAAAAAATTAATAAAAACATATGAGAGATTAAAATAAGTATCTAAATAACATTATTCTTTTTCATATAGTTAAATAATCAAATCAGACCTGTTATTTCTATTAAAAATCCCAATTGATAAAACAAATTACAACACAAAATTAAGAAATTTGCTAGCATATATTTAATAAATTACACCAGATCTTTTAGGATAAAACTCGACTCTGGTCGAGCTAATAAGTGATCAAATTATCCATTTCTCTAAAACCTTGACCTGCTCTTTTTCTTATTTTCAATATTATTGCTTTAGTTTTGAATTTAATAGCGTGACCCCAACTAGAAGCAACCATCGAACTCCAACTAGAAGCAACTATCGATCCGCTGTAGGGGATTCTATAGTCGGTCACAAGTGGGACCTTTTATGGTGTAAAAGACGCATGAGCCGAACTGGACTTAGTCTGGAATGAGAGGACTTAAAAGGGGTCAGGCAGTCAAGCGGTTCGAGTCCTCGGTCGGTTCCTGTTCCGCCTAGTTCGTAACTACAAAATTCGCGCATAGAACGAAAAATCAAGAGCTCCAAGACAATAAAGACTGAGAAGAATGACTCAAGAACACTTTTACATGTCCCTCGTTTTAATAAAAAAATGACGTATGTATATCGGTATTCCATTTTTGTATCAAACTCGTTGCATGTAAATCTGTGGTTGTCACAAATAAGGTTTTACAACCTAAATCTCTTTTTATTCATATTCATTTGCCTTTCCTAAATTTTAGTGTTTATTTTTGTGGTTAAGGGTGGCAATTGTCCATCAATGAGCACCAGTTCTCCTTCTTGTAATTCATCACTTTCGTAATGAAAGTTGGGATGGTCACAGATCTTTAACAGATTTAGGAAACCTAAATTTTATGACTGGAATGTAAACAGATATTCTCCTTTTTGACCTTTTCAACCATTTACAGGAAAATCAAATCTTAACTGTTTAATTCATTTTGCTTATTTTTTGGGCCGACCTGAATTTTATTTATACTTAAGAAACCAATCATATATTATTGTTTGTCATGTCATATCAGTCGATAATAAAAAGTTAAAAAAGATAATGAGTACGGGCGTGTTTGTAGAAATAGTGAACGAACATAATCTCTAGCTGGGAAGTCAAGTAGTCCACTTGTTGTTGATGTTATTATACATGGCACCAGCTACCGACTAACTTTACAAATTCAATTCAACTTAAGACTCCTAAATGAGTTTGTTTGCCTGCTCCTTCGAGCCTAGTGCATCATCCCCCAATTAATCGTAATCATTATTCCATCTAGATAAATACAAAGACTATTTGTCTATACTATTTTTTATTACAACTTTTTTTAACGTACTTTTAAAATGATTTAAAAACACTTTTAGTGAGAGTGTTTTTGAGTTTCAAAAACATTTGAGGTGCATTTTGAAATAAACACCAATTATGTGTTTTTTTTTTTTTTTTTTTTTTTTGCAGAAAACACTTTCATCGAAAAGATTTTCAATCATTTTAAAGTCACTTCCAACCACACCCCTACATTTGGATTAGTGAGATGGTCTTAGTTTAATACAAGATCAGACATAATTATGTAACATGCCTACGCACTTAATCCCGAGAACATGCCCGGCTGCCTGCAATCCGATCG
>JAOTRO020000003.1:5367016-5377833 GCA_028566515.2 Pyracantha coccinea | reverse complement strand
ACAAAGTTCCAAGAATCTGAAGGAATCAATAGAAATTCTAGGTTTGATTTATATTCAACGGTTGAGATTAAATCTCATTAGAATCCGACGGCTATTAAAATTCTAAATATATATTTAAAAATTAAATAATATATATATTTTTCGGTTTGGTTCGGGATTACTGAAATCCTGAAAACTTGAGACTGATTCCCGTACCGAAATTTTGGGATCGGTTCGGTATTGGGTACCGAAATTTTAGGAAATTTTGGTTTGGGATTTTTTCGGTTCGGTTTCGAGAATTTTTTGATTCGGTTTGGGATTTTTGGTTTTTTTTTTCCAGCCCTAGTTGAGAATGGCAGCAAAATTGGCAAGTAATCAAGGAAGAGTCGTGACAAGCTAATGACTTTCGAGAGTTGTGACCAGATTATCACTAACCATGTTTAGCAAGCACCAGAGAGTCAGTAAATCAACTGAAAATGTCATCAACTAGTGATAAATGATGATAATATTAACGGAGAGGGAAAGAGCCAAAAGCCGCAAAGTAAAACGGCACTTAAGTTGATGTGGAAACCTGAGAGCCGTTCGATTGTGTGAAAGGCTAAAATTTGCTTACAAGTGCAGAGCTCCCAATCACTGAATTGTTACAATTGTACCCCTCCCTCCCTCGCTCCCTTATCCGAGCTCGTCTCTGCTTTTAGTTTTACCTCCAGACTAAACCGCCGCATGCGCAACGTTGCCCTCTCCTCTCCCTCCTCTCTATCTTGTTCACTTCTTCTCCAAATTATCCAGTTATATCCAGGTGAGTCACTTCACTGTAAAATTAATAGCTTCATCTTCTTAATCTCTGGATTATGTTATGTTTTCTCTTGTAATCATCAATCAAAATCAATCCTGTAAGTAATATTATACTAGAGGGCTCAACAAATGATGGAACTTAAGCTGTTTCTTTCTTCCACCAAGTCCCCTTCTTTGCCCTTGTTTCTCTCCTCCTCCTCCTCTTGCACCAAATCTCCTTTTCTTCTTAAACCCAAGCAATCTCTCAAAACCCCCCATTTCTCGCTCTCCCAAAAATCCCAGTTCTGGGGCAATAGTTTAGTTTTACACGAGGGAGATGCTGCTTGGGGTAACCTCACCAAAACCACCCATGTCCCATTTGGCCCAATATGTGCTGCTGCTGTCAAGAGAAGGAAAGAGCTTCCCTTTGACAACGTCATTCAAAAGGATAAGAAGCTGAAGCTGGTTCTCAAGATACGCAAGATTTTAGTCAGCCAACCTGATAGAGTTATGTCGCTTAGAGAGTTAGGTAGGTACAGGAGAGAATTGGGTCTGCAGAAAAAGCGCCGTTTCATTGCCCTTTTAAAGAAATTCCCAGCCGTGTTTGAGATTGTTGAAGAAGGGGTTTATTCCTTGCAATTTAAACTGACTTCCGAAGCCGAAAGGCTTTATTTTGAGGAGTTGAAGGTTAGGAATGAGATGGAAGACTTGCTGGTGGTCAAGTTGAGGAAATTGTTGATGATGTCGTTGGATAAGCGGATTCTGTTGGAGAAGATTGCCCATTTGAGAAATGATTTAGGGCTTCCCCAGGAGTTTCGTGACACTATTTGTCACCGGTACCCGCAGTTCTTTAAAGTAGTTGCAACTGCGAGAGGTCCAGCATTAGAATTAACTCATTGGGACCCTGAACTTGCAGTCTCAGCAGCTGAGTTTTCTGAAGAGGAAAACCGGGTTAGAGAGATTGAAGAGAAGGATTTGATTATAGATAGGCCTATCAAGTTCAATAGACTAAAGCTGCCAAAGGGCCTCAATCTTTCAAAGGGTGAGATGAGGAGGATATGCCTGTTTAGAGACATCCCTTATATATCCCCTTACTCTGATTTCTCGGGACTGAGATCAGGTACTATTGAGAAAGAGAAACATGCTTGTGCGGTTGTTCATGAGATTTTGAGTCTTACTGTGGAGAAGAGAACTCTTGTGGATCACCTTACTCATTTTCGAGAAGAGTTTAAGTTCTCTCAACAGGTGAGGGGTATGCTGATAAGGCACCCTGATATGTTTTACGTGTCCTTGAAAGGAGATAGAGATTCAGTTTTCCTTAGGGAAGCATATCGTGATTCTCAATTGATAGACAAGGATCGTTTGTTGATCATAAAGGAGAAGCTTCGATCTATTATTTCTGTTCCTCGGTTTCCTAGACGGGGTGCTCCCAGAACTGAGGCAGATGGTGCAGAAGGAAGTGATGAGGCAAAAGATGGAACTCTTGAGGAAGGAGAGGAGTGGTCTGGGGATGATGATGAGTTCGATGATGACGAAGATGATGATGAAGATGATTGGAGTGATGAAGATGATGACACACCCCCAGATTTTGACAAAGATGGGAAAACACCGACTATTGGAGTGAGCAAACCAGTCAAACAGGAGGTCAGTTCGAGAGAGAATAATGGAAAAGTGCTTGTTCCAGTGTTGCCGGATGGTCGACCAAGGGACCGCTGGTAAATTAATGAATCTGTGGACTCCAGTCTCAAATATATCCTGATAGGGTTCGTTATTTGTTTTTGGCCTGAAATACTATATATGTTTGATCCTGCTCAAAGGAGAACTCAAAGCCTCTACCATTTTCCTCTTACTCGAGGTTCAGAGAAGTTTTCTGTGGGAGACAAAGGCATCAACTTCAAGTGTTATATTCCTCTACTGCCTTCTGTAACAGAATCATATTATTTTTGTACTCTTTGGTTAAGATAAATGAATATTTTGTGGGAATGAAAAGTATCAGCCTGTTTCATATGATTTTTCATGCATCTTAGTAACCTGGGTGATGCTGATCTGTTTAGTCGTTTTTCCGGATCTTCATCATACCTCCTTTTATGCAATTCCATACTTAAGGATTCAGAAACTACCGAATCTACCTGGTAAGGATCAAAAGGAACATCAGGTGAGAAACAGTTGCTTTTTTTTTTTTTAATAACCCCGATGACAATGATAACAAGTATAACAACCATGCTAAGGAATCGTAAACAGGGAGGGATACCTGAGTTTGGTAAGTTGTGAATAATTTTCCATCTGCCTTTATCTGTAAGTTGTCCTCATTTTTAGGCAGCTGCTTCTGCAAATATGCCACTGATGAGACTATTACTTACTGATTAAAAGTGTGCATAACTGCATATATAAGCACATGCAGTATTGTTTTTATGGGACCTATCAGCTTGCTGAAGAGTCTTCTTGTATTTTCTATTACGTGCCTCATACGGTACCACTCACAGGTCTAGTTGCTCAGACTACAGTTCTTCTGTACTTGTGAAACATCAGTATCATACACAAAATCTTTCTCTCGTAAAGGATGAAATTTGATAAACGATAGATGCATGCGGGTGTGGTTGACTGCTCGTGGCATTTCACTATAACAAATAGAGAGGCCACACTCACCATCCCAACACCCTACCAGTAACTCCATTGTCACTCCTGCACTTAGCTTCCCACCCTATTTTCAAAACTACAGGCTACACTGGTTCTATAGTTTGTCCTTGTAGGTAAGATTAAGATAGACTATTTGAAAATCATGATGGAAAAGTCCTTGTGATCTTCAATCTTTTCGCAGCGGACAAGAACATCCTGCAAGCATAAAATTGGTGAAGAATTAAATTAAGCATAAGGACAGGAAATATTGTGACTGAAAACTATGTGGGAGTTAGGAAGCGATTAAGAATATGGATTGAATTGATGAAATAGACTTGCTCCCAAGGAACATCACCGACTATGAGCCAATCCCCTTCCTCGTCCTCATATGTCAAAACATGAAGTTCGTAATGACCAGAATGCACTCTGTCCACATCATCTCCCCCTGTTATTGTTAATGTTTGTTATACAATATGTATATACAAGTAGAATGAAGTTAGAGGTAGGTAAGTACAGAGAATGTTGGTGTTGAACATATGTTGGGAGTGTCCGTATCATGTCATGAAAACCATGATGGGCTAATAGATCCAGCTTTCTTCCAAGGGCATGCCCTTCCTTGTAAACCTTGACATACAGTCTTCTTCTTGTGTTCATGCTGCTGCTGCTGTTCTCAATATCATTGTAATCATCATCTGCTGTCGCTGCATTCATCTTCTGAATAACTGGCTTAATTAAATTCTTGTCCGGTGCTCTCCCCCTATTATTATTACATACAAGGCCAGGGACAGCGGCTACGAATTAATATTAGTTAGTAATATGGAATGGAATGGACTTGGTAATATGCACCTTGCGGCAGACTCAGACAAAGCGCTTGTGTTGTACTTGTTGAGAGGCTGCAGAGGGTGATAAGCTAAGCCCAAGCTTAAGATCTTTGGTGAGATCTCTCTTCAACTGTTTTAACTGTGTTTGACAACTGTGAGTAGTAGTGTGACAAGGAAGACGACGATGAAGAACAAGTAGTGCCTGTAGTTATAGGTGTGCTGCTGCTGCCTCTGCCTCTGCTCATCGCTTTTAGCAAAATCATTGATGAAGCCGCGGCATCGTCATTGCCATTGCCTTTGCTCTTGCCCACCAACTTTGTGTGTGTTTATATGTATAGCTTTTATAGATTGAATTTTGGAGGGACAGAGAATATTTATCAAAATCAAAATATGGATATGTTTTCTATGATTTGATACAGTGACACTACTAGGTAGGTGTGGAGTGTCGACCCGAGAACTCGGATGCTCTCAGCCCAGCCGACAACTAGTACACGTTTCAAAATCCGCTTTATTAGGTATGTAATGTATCAAAATAACTACATTTCAACTTGATGAATGCACATGCAATGTTGAACATGCATGTGAATATATTATATGTATATTAAATATACAGAAGAACAAATAAAAGGTTGTATTTTTTCTCTTTACCTTTTATGCATTCAGTTCACAGCTTTGAGGTGAAAACTAGAAGCATCTTTCTTGCTATTTTGAGTTGTTTCATTGAAAAATCCGCAACAAACTCAAACATGCAACACTATTTTTGAATTGTGCGTGGTTGCCTTTAAATATTGTCATTGTTACATTATTGTTACAGGTATATTTCTTTCCTTAATTAAAAAAATATAAAGTAATTATTGAACAGTGATTTGGATGTACATACTTAACAAACGAATTAGCGATGATTATGGGGGTGGACACTCAATCAACAAGAGCTCTGGTATCAAATTCACTAATATTGGTTAATTAGTAGATTTGAATATATACTTTAAGCTGCTATCGAGACTCTAAACAATCTTTGAAATGAAATTGAAGCATTTAGTGTTAATCGCCGTTGTCATCACATTATAGGACGTAGGAATCGTAGTCACACTATTCACACTAGGAATTAGGGAAAGAATGGGACAAAGAAAAAACACTAATTACTAGTATTAGCTATAGTGCAGTCAAATTCAATTTCTTCTTGCTTTGAATAAATTAAGTTTGCAGCTTCTCCATTATATTTATATTCCACCTGCATAAACTGTGTAATCATGATTCATGTGTTAGATTTCGTGCACCACTTCCACTTTTACTTCCGTCAAATTAATTTTCACCATCTTTTTTCTTGATATGTTGGGTTGCATTAGATTTTCCATGTTTTTATCACGATCGAGGCCGATGCCGAAAGGCCCATAGAGGAAGGGAACATGAATATCTGTCTTTCTTAATTCTTACAGACCTAAACAAGAATTAACGACTTAGAAAACAAGGGAAAAGGGAAAAAGTGCATTTTCATGCTCCCAACCATCCCAAACCAGGCCATCATAATAACAAGAAGGTATCGTTGCATCAATTTAATTTCTTTCTTCTTTTGTATATAAAAAATATACAATTTAATTTCTTTCTTCTTTTGCATATAAAAAATAGACAAATACATATATTACAAATAACCTGAGTTACAACAACTTTATAATTTGCTACATCAATTAATAATCTATTATTTTTTAAACACAATGTTTGTTAAATTAATATTTTAAAGATAAAATATAATACGTTGAATAGTGTTTTGCCAACTCCTTGATCTCAACTAGGAGAAGTGTTTCCGTACGATAGGAATGTCATTGCAAAGGTATTTCAAACCAATCAAACATTGCTACGTGAAAGTTATAGTGCAAGACAAGGCAAGATCAGTTTAAGCTACCGTTACAATGACATCTCAAAATAAGTTTGTTTCCTTAAGCATGCACGCGCTGCAAAGGTGCCTAAAGCTAATCTTTAGTGTGATGGTAAACCTTCACCTTGGAGGCGCCTAATGTTCCAAGGGAAGTGGCATAGACTATGGCTAATGGTCCCCCTTCTCTAATCCTCCTAGCACCCATAGACTACACAAATAATTATTCAAGTTTCTGGAATGGCGCCTGCCTCGTCATCAACCCAAAGAAAGAAATAAAGACAAGAATTTTGCAAGTGTGGGTGAGCGAGTAGATACTAGATAGAACTAGATGAGAGTAGGTGGACCAAAGCAAAAGTTATTACAACTCACAAGTCACAAGTAACAACTAAAGCAGATAGACAAAATACAATACCAAAAAGGAGAAGGAACTCTATCTGCAAAGCCAGGCTGCCCGGGAAGTTCAAGGGAACATCTTAACTTCTACTTCCTAACATTGCACTTCTACAGGATGCATTGCAGAATCACCGTTAACTGAATTATTTGTAAGCATATTTTGATACAAAATTAGCCACCTCAGCCGCAACATCATAAGCACACTCAACACATCGACCCAAGGCTACACCAGTGACATAGTTGCCGCCAAGAAACAACCCTTGGGTCCCAGTATCACTTAGACCGGCTTTTGCAGCATCAAGGACATCAAAATGACCAACCAAGAACTGTGGAATAGCTTGTGGCCATACTTTCACACCCAATACAAGCGGCTCCTTTGCATTACGGTTTAGGAGGACTTTTCTCAGATCTTGATCAACTGCTTCAACAAGCTTGCTCTCCGTCTGTCCGTGTTTTATTTTTTAGAAAAGAATTAAAAGAACGAAGAAAAAAATCAAAGGCTTGGGAGCAAAAAAAAGAGAATGTAAATTACATACCCATGTGTGTTGTTCAAATAACGAGAATGTTTTTTTTTTTTTTTTAAATGTTAGATTAGCCACCGACGGGGTTCGAACCCACACCGTCATGCATGGGCACAACACCTTTCCACCACTGTGGTAAAGGGAACAAGAATGTGAATTTAAATGTATATGCAAGTGCACATGGACACGAAGACAGACCACAAGCAGCAATGGCACAATACCTTGGAAAACAAAGCCTGCTACCAAAGGACAAAACACAAGTTTCTGCACACATGGCTGACTGGGACTTGTATGAAGATACTAGATTCATGCATGATTGCTTGACTAATCAAACATATGAAATTATGGTAGGATTTAGGTTGACGCCCAAAATGAAAGGTTCACCGGATAGTTACTGAAAATAATTACAAAAAAGGAATCAGGATGTTGGATAAAGTGGGGTCTTCTTTTAGGGTGCCATATATACACTGAAGTACATTATACGACCTCCATGACAGTTTATGAGAACCATCAATCCACTTAAATGCATATATCAACTGCCTTACCATCACATTCATGCATCTTTCCCACCACAAAATCATATATCATATGGCAATCGTCTTACCTCTGACAAAATTCCAGGATTGGTGGCACCTCCAATATAGTTCAAGAGCAGAACCCTTCCAGGTGGTGCACGATTAGGAAAGAGTGATGAGCTGTATATAGTTCCTGCAAAACCCAAGAAAACCCATGGAAAAAATCAGCAAGAAATGGTGATCGCTGATGTCAAGCATAGTTATAGACATAGATAATGAATTCCTAAACCAAATCAAATCTACCTAAAGTTTTCAGCCCTTGGCTACGAGGATGCAATTGACCAAAGCCCTTCAGTTCACCATCTATCAAGCAATCAGTCCGAATTGCTTCTTTTGGATATGAAATAGAAACTGCTGCAACTGGTGGGTAATAAAATTTTGATAGTGCATCTGCAGCAGCAGCCTGCAAAAAAGAAACAAGATGAGAAACCCGTTGATTTGTCTTGTATATCCCCACTATTAGAAAAAAAACTTTGACCAACCACCAACTGTAAATGCCTCAAAATCAAGATTTAACTGTTAAACAAGCGGCAGTAAAGATAAAAAACATGTAGGACAGAAGCATACAGATAGAGGTCGCAATAAACCACTTGCTACATGGGATGGAACAGTCATCACAACACTTTTGCTCAGAACTGAAACCAATCCTTCTGGTGTTTCGTAGGTCAAAGTGTACCCTCTATCCAATGTACTGATACTTGAAAGCTTCCAAGATAATTTTACTTTGCTGCCCAACCTGCCAACACGATAGAATACAGTACAACCATCATAGCTATGAAATACAACATGTGTGTTCTCTCCTTGCCAACAAGAAAGGATGACCATCCAACTAGAGTAAGAGTATTTATCCTTTGTTGAGAGAAAGTACCTTGTAGAAATTGCATCCGGCAACATACCAAGTCCCTTCCTAAAAGATCCAACTGTTTGGCCCTTTGGTTTCGGAAGACACCTTTTGAAAAACTAAAATTAAGGCACTGATAATAAACTTTACAAGTTAAATCATAAAATAACTTCAAAGAAACAAATATATTATTACGGATCTCGAGGTGTCTTAGGGGCACGATTCCTCCCCTGGATTGCTTTAATGGCACCACCAATGATGCTACCTCCATTTTGCTCTAGCTGCCAAACTTTTCCGAATGCTGCTTTCATACTCAGTTTTGAAGGATCACCCGCATAAACACCTGAATATGACAAAAGTTTCAGGGCAATTAAGAAATTACTATAACCAGCTGACCAAAAGCTACACCACTTTAAAAGCTTAACAAGCATATACCAAATTAACTGAACAGCTTTTACAGGAAGGTTTATGCGGTTAGTTTGACAAGTATAATTCGCATAGATAAGTGAGCATGGCTGAATAAATGCATGTGGTTAAAATTCAGATCCTGTGTGAAAAAATGGCAGTTCAGTTAAAAGTGCCATTTAAAATTTGTGAAAGGTCACATTTCTGTGATGGACCATTTGATGTCACAGGGTGCTTGCTTGCATAAATAACAAAAAGGAAGAAGTGCAATTCAACCATGCAAACAATTCTTTTTCATTTCTGTTTGTGGTTAAAGTTTGAATGGGATATGCAACAATTAGGTAGGTTTGAGTCCAAACCCATCTTAGGATCCCAATAGAAGGAAGAAGCAAATGAATATTGGAGTAACTAGAGAAATGCATGAGGAGAAGTTCATGATGTAGTCATAATTATTCAAAAATGGAGATGACCTGAACAAAAAGGCTCAATTAAGCGTTCAAAAACCTCATCGCCAAGATTACGACGAACAAACTCTTCAACCGATTCTTCTCGACCCTGTCACTTTTGTCAAAGATTATGTGAAATGAGCAGTACAGTTGAGGAATTGAGTAATAAGTGAGAACGGCAACATAATAAATAAAAAATAAAGTAAAAAGAAAGAGAACAAACTGAAGGAGGCGGAGAAGGGCGAATGCCAAGAGCACCAAAGGCAGCCCTGAGTTTGCCACCGATGCTCATCAAGTCAAAGAAAGGTATGTCAGCTGGGCTGGACGGCACAGGCCTCAGCTTGCCATCCCACAACACGAACCTAGGTGCATTTGGATCCCCCAGAACCAGATCATCCTTCAAACCACAGTCCACCTACCAAACACAAGAAATACCCAACACACAAATCAATACACATACATTATACATACAGTCATTACTCATACAATTTGAGGAAGAAACCCGAATGCCCCTACGACTAGCTAAACATATATTAGCAGTCTAATCTAAGTTCTAATTCACTAATTTGCAATTAATTAATTCAATGCAAGTGTTAAATGTAAATGTAAGTGCAAGAACGAGAACGGTGCCAGAGCAGAAAAGAGAAGTAGAGAAGAGCAATACCATCATGGTGAGCATGGGATCGGACGGCTGAAAACTATTGGGGCCTTCTTCCCAGAGATAGCCGTCCTTCTCGACGGTGATGATGTTGCCTCCCACCCGGTCCCTGGCCTCCGTGACTATGACATTCGGGACGGCGTCGCCGTGCTTGGTAGCCAGCACCTGAGCGATGCAGAGCCCACTGATTCCACCGCCCACCACCACGCAGTCAACAGAAACCGACTGTGTACCCTCTCCATTGACCCCCGACGGAGATATGGTCGACTCTTTGGCCACCGAGCATCGCAACTTTAGGGAGGGGGAGGTTCTGTTTGGATTAGAGTCCACCACATAAATGGAGGGAGGTCTGTGACAGTGAAGTGCAGAGAAGAAGAAAGGCTGAGTGGCCGCGATCCTGGCGGTGCTCATGGCGATTGGCTGGCAGTGACCACCACCGGCGTCGACTGAGATAAACAGAGGGCACCCAACCACCGTTTTCTTATCTTAACAAGAACTCGAGTGTCCCGAATCTTATTTTTGGCTTCGATGTAATTTTACGAATTGACATTTTCCTATATATTATGTTATATAATATTATGATTGTTGTAAAATTGACGGTGTGTGCAGTAGAATAAATAAACAAGACACAAAATTTACAAGATTCCTCTACAGTCAGATGACTGGAATGCGTCATCGGGACAGTAGCAGTGATTTCATTTATAATCTAAAGTAATAAGATTACATAAATAATTCTCTCTATTATCTCATTTCCCCTCTCACCTTCCTTTCTTTTCTTTCACCTTCCTTTCTTTTCTTTCTTCTTCTTCATTCCTTCTCTTCTCTGTCGTGTCTACTTCTATTGTGTGTTCCATAAGTTTTATATTTATAGGAAAACAAGAGCACCAAAAGCATGCAACAGATAGCTCGTAGTGG
>JAOTRO020000003.1:5318191-5331729 GCA_028566515.2 Pyracantha coccinea | reverse complement strand
GATCTCTAAAGGATGCTAATGGGTGCTAACGGGTTGACCCAAAGTGATCCGTTATTTAACTGGTTGTTAACAGGTTCACCCGTTAACGATCTGACCCGTTAAGCATCCATCCAAATACTAATATTAACGGGTCGGGTCCAAAATGCCAGGTCTACTCAGAAGCAACGGTGGTGTTGAATTTGATGGAGCCAGAACTCCAGCACACAGCTGCATGTCTATCCATTTATCAAGGCTCTTATCCTTTGATCTGATTTGGGAATTTTGGCTCTGGTTCTCGACTATGGGTCCTCACGTCACCTCGACTTTGTTCACTTGTGTTTTTGTTCGGGGTATTGAGGTGCCCACTGTGTGTTGGTTTCGATAAAGAGGAAAGGATACTCTCTGGATCCTTTCCACCAAGTCACACAATTCAGGTCTTTGAAATTTGATCCAACGACTACAAATAGGGATCCAAAGTTATAATAACTTTAGCCGTTTGATCAAATTTCAAAAATCTGAACTATGTGTCTTGGTGGACTTGATGGGAAGGATCCTCACTCGATAAAGGACCATATTTTCACTTGTGTTTTTGTTCGGGGTATTGAGGTGCCCACTGTGTGTTGGTTTCAATAAAGTATAAATTTATAGTAAATCGGGCATTGGAGGTTCTTTTGGATATGCCAATGTCTCCATTCCACCGGAAGTGGTACAAACTGAGCTAAAGTTCAGTTCATGCGAGGGCTGTTTGGCTTTGTAGGTACTCGTCTTCCGAAAACCAGTACCCTTCAGAAATACCTTGCAAACTCGTTGGACAGAGTGACTGGAAAAGATTTAAAAATAAATAAATAAATAAAACTAAATAAATAAAATAAAAATAAATAAATAAATAAATAAAAACTGCAACGAGTTGTAATCTTGTTTGATCACAAACAGGCTCATACTTCATTCGACAGTCCACATATCAATGGCATTAGGCATTGGAATTTCATGAGAATAATGTCACATACATGATGCATACATTAGCCTCAATATAAGCATCCCGTTGGAAAAATCAAATCCCGAAAACATACAACCTAATCCCGATGTATTCTTCAAAAACTTGCACAGAACCCGTTCCCGAGTTCTTAAACGAGTTCTTAAACGCTCCCTTCTCCCTTGGGTCAGGGACTTTCGTCATCCCTGCGCATGTGCATAACTGAAATAACCACTTAAATTTGCCCAGCATTCAGAGCTTAAGGCGGAAATTGAATGCATGCCACTGGGCGATCGACCACTTGCATGCATGCCACTGCTGGGTGATATGATCAGAGACAAAACAAGGGAGAGATGAAAACCATGACTGGCAATGTATTGCCAACTGCACATAAAATTATTTTACACTCATTTATCAATCCTAAGGTTATTACATAGATGTCCTAGTTCAGGCCTTGCGTCCATCCATGATGTGAACTTTATATCAGCCGCACAAGCGCAGTAAAGGTAGGACCTAAATGTGATAAGGAAAAAGTACCGCCTGCAGATGGAAAGAGTGGGTTAAATTAATATAACAAAAAAATGAATCATGAACTCAACGAAAACGTTATTGCTTGCTGAACATATCCATGTGAAGAATTCATATCTGGGATCAATGCAGTACAAATTCAGGTTTTTGTGGGTTTCAACAGTACGATGAGAAATGGAGAACCTATAGTCAAGACTCAATACAACAAAAGAAATCACTCATAGTCGATGGTTTTTTTCTTTCTTTCTTTCTTTCTTTTCTTTTATGAAAAGGAACAAATTTATTTACAAGTAACCAGTGAACAACCAGAAGCCAGATACAAAGGGAAATAGCAGAAATCTACAGCAGCCACATAAAAAATCTATGATATTAACATCTTCCGCTGCCGCCCAGTCTAGCAAGATAGTCGAAAGTAAATAAATCCCTACACTATGACAAGCCCGAATACTTAAGGGGTATAATATTGTAGCTAAGACCAAATCTTTAGGCCCAAACCTAAACCAAAGTGAATAAACTAACTTCGCTATTGCGAGAAAGCAACATGACACCAGCACACACGCTACACAGGATCTACATTGTCATTCCTATATTTATCCAATACTTTAAAAGGTGAATGAAATGCAATTCAAAAGGTTTGACAGAGGCTAAACCTTCTTATCTAAAGGTGGAAGACATGATGCAAACATCCATAATAAATTAAAGAAAAGCAGGACAATGCTACTTCAACCTACTTTAATGCTTTGATCCCCATGTCCATGAGATATGCTCGTTGCTCGTCATCAGCATCAGGGAACTTTTTGAGTTCCTTACTATAATAAAGAATGTCATCTCGCAGATGTCCCGCGCCTGCGCACCTTTTAATTGAAGAAACAAAGTAAAAAACATCAACAAGAAGTGCCAATTACTAGCAGCTGAAAGTATGTTAAGGATTATTTACTCCCCACAAATGTAAAATAAGCAAAACTCGAGCAAGTGCATAATTACACAAACGAAACACAATCTCACAAGCATAGAAGCATTAGTTTCCTTTTTATGTCGACTGAAGACATGGGTTATATGACACAGCCAATACCCAACAGATTAGTATTTGCAATTTGTGAGGGTCGTTCTAGCTATTGTATGAAATTCTTGATTAATAATGACACAGCCAACACCCCAATTTATTTTTTCTACACTACTGATTGCTAAACCTGCTTTTACATTTGAAGACATTGCCTGATGCTTAGACAAGAAGGAAGTACCATAAGGAGAGAAGTTCCACATGGACTTTTTCATATATAAAATACCTTTCAATAATAATGTCAACGTCTGCTTTGCTCTTAGGACCGTACACAAGAACTCTTGTAAGGCTTAGTATGTCTCGGTAGTCACCCATCCTCAGAGCTTCTTCATCAGAAGCTCGAGAAGGCAAATCCTCTTCAGGTGTACACATGAGGTTTGTTCCAACCAATGGTTGTGGATCATTTGGTAGGGAATTTGTTTCTGCACCTGTTCTGATACAAATAATAGCCATTGCATATGCAACTCCTCCAAACCCTGTGTGTGATACAAAAAGGTAACACCCTGCAGAGCTATAGGTAAAAGTCAATTTTACTGAATTTTACAATTAAATTCATAAATAAATTCACAAATTGAAAACCCATAACATGTTAGTGGTATCCAGATGCCAGAAGTAGTGTATTACTGTAAAACCTCCGAGTGTTTTTCATTTAGGAAAATATAAAATAAATGTGTGGTATCATGATGAGGAAAAATCCCTTCAGCATACAACTTTGTTAAAGTAACAAAGGGCAAAGATAAAATTCCCAAAAGAAATAATGGTGTCAAGAGTACTTGTAATTCACATCTATAAATTTTGTTTCACAATTTTCATTGTTTGGTATAATTTTGTTAGTTTTGATATCTTTAGTGGTATCGCCAGTTACGGATGGGAATCATACGAAGTGTGGATACTTACTCATCTATGCAGTATTGAATTGCATCCACATCAGACGCTAAAGCCTCTCTTTCTCTAGTTAATGGTATTCTCCTGTATGCAATATTATAACCCTCATCTTTCAGAGCGGCATATACTTCAGCCGGTGTCTTAACATCATCTGCAAAGATGTTTTCTAAGTATCCTATGACATTGGACTGGTTCAATGCCGGGCTATATTCTTCACGGTGTAAAAGCATACGGCCACCGGACTGCCTGACCTCAGATAGTATATCTTCTTTTAGTCGTGCTTCCATGTGTTCCACCTGCAAATGGTTCCGTTGAATTTAAAACTGGAGTTTATAGCTAGCTGAGGGAATTGTACTTGAAATATGAAAGAAAAAACATTGGTGCACACCACTGGGCCTGTGATTCCCACATGCTTGAGTGTATCAACAGGTTTGTTTAGCTCCCGTAGGACAAAAGGTGTGCCATTAATGTAGACAACTGCTTCTTCTCTCAGATCAGTTAAAACCACTTTCTGAGCAGCAGATCCTTCTGCTTTGGGTTTGGCACCTAAATATGCCAACATCTCTTTGGCACCAAGAATTGTCGGTGTAGCCATGCTATACACAGGATATCCATCCACCTGATTGAAGAAAAAAACAAAATTAGCCAAAAAAAGTAGAAAGTCTCTTTGTTCTGTCCAACTTAACTTTCTATGTAATCCACTAAAGCTTATATAAAAACAGTTATACATGCCAATGTAAAAATATGGCTCCAATATGATAAAAAATATCTTGATTCATGCAATCAATAACTCAGAGTGCCGGAGTTAGCCCTTCAACACATCATTAAGCAGGGAGTGTAGCCTTTACGCAAAACCACTGTGCACTGTTTATGGCTTGCTTGGGAGTTCTTTTGGCAGCACACCTAAGGAAATGCTTCCAAAACAAGCAATTGGGCTCTTAATACAAAATTTCTACATGTTGAAAATTAAAGAACCACCGACAAATAACACTACTGAGTAAACCCGCTTTTTACAAAAACACTCCATAGAATTAACTTGAAAACTATTACGATTCTTGTGAGGATTTTTGTTAAAAGATGCAAGCAAGTGTAAGTAAACAAATCTATGCTTCATAATCATTGGTTGGCATTGATTTGAAGGTTGCAGCTTTGATGTAGTTGATGCAAGGCCGATACTGTTTCCCAATTAGCTGTAATTTCCATCATTACCATTTAAAGAAAAAGTCAAATGCCTTGAATGTCTAGAATCTCTCAATTGTATGACCTTAAACGAAAATTAACTTCATTGCTTAAGATAGATGCTGTGTTGTCAATTTGGTAGCTGAAGATGACTCTTGAGGCATTTTATCGCTAATATAGTGAAGTAGTAGTTATGTTATAAACTAGACTATACAAATATCCAAACTTTTTAAAAAAAAGAAAAGCACAAGTATAATAATTAGCGAATGCTTGGAAAATACTTTAAAAAACTTGCCCCTTTTATCTTGTCGAACCAGAAAGGAGCAGAGAAAAGAAGGCAATCCAATTAGTTCTCTGGGTGAAAAAACATTAGGCAGCTTAGAGCTGGGTATATGAAAAGGTGAGTTCTTTTCTTTTTCCTTCTCTTTCTTTCTCTTTTCCTCCTACATGGTGGTAACCATAAAAACCCTAGCCTCTGTCTCATGATTTTAAACAAAAAGGAGCAGAGAAAGGATGGTCTTCTGTGGCTGGCTCAGAAATTTTTTGAATATTACAAAGTAGGCCCTTATGCTTGCTCTAAAAACCAAGACCCCCATTTGAAGGGAAATTGCAATTGTACCCCTGTTGTATCTGTGTGACATACCAAAAAGTTAGGGCCGTATATGTATGGATTGCTAACCAATTCTAAATATACGTACGACATCGCTCACCACTCCCAATATCCCAGGCATTGATTATTTTTCTTTCTTTCTGTAGTCGTCTTATAATCCATTTCATTTCCTATACATGGATGTGTTGTTTTGTCTTTCCTGGTAGATAAACCATAGCTGGCCTAATGAGAATACAACCCACATGGACTTCTTAAACAACTTTAGCAACAAGCTCAAATGTACGACTATGAATCCCCTTAACCTTGGCAATAAGAAAATACATTACTTGTCCATCATTAGATTAAATAGCAAACATTCAATGAGGGCTTACTGAAGACATGTATGCCACAGGCTTTCCTTCACCTTCCTACCACATCTTTCACTACTTTCCACAATTATTATCCCCCGAAGAGTCTTTAAATTTTCCCCAAAATGTGAGAGTATTGTTGCTGGTGAAGAATCCCAGCACCTCGTTTTCCCTACCTGCTCCTATTGACCTATCAACGTTCTATTTGGTGAGATTAGCGTTCCACATCAAGTATGTCAAGCCTTGCACCCCCAATACAAAAATATCCTGGGCCTACACCAACTTCAGGTGGTTTTGGGTTGGTTACGTAACCAGAGAAATTTTCATGTGTCAGGCACAATGGCTACAAATATTCCACATCATCCAAACATAATGCGTCCAAATATTTGTCTCAGACTCCAACACATGCGGTCTCATGTTGAAAATATATATATGGATCCAATATAACAGTCTTTGGCTCTTTGCACCACAATATATAATGTCCTGGACCTCTCCGCTCATTAGTAATGGGTTGGGGTGCTCTAATTTTAGCGCTATTCTTCCAAATTCCGACCCCTCTGCAAGATTATAGGATAAAACCATTTTCCAACCCTGTTAACTTATTTTAATAGATCATTGACCATGAAGTAATGCTGTTACACACATTCCATCTGTAGCCTTATCCAATTGAATAGAAACTTGAGATCCCTACTTATCTATCATGCAGAAAGAACTATAAGCATACCTTATAAACATGTGGTGCACCATGGATTTGAATGTGACTAGACGTCCTTTGACCTGGAAAGAAATACATTTTAAGTATAGAACCTCTCCCCAAAACAGAACCGTTACGGGCCTTGACAATGGCCTCCATGACAGCATCTCCATGTTGGGACTCATGTGGTGCTCTCAACTCCTCCTGAATTCCAAAACCAAAATGTTCAAAAATTATATATCCATCCCAAAATAAAGAAATATAAACTCACCTCTTAGAGTAAGCTTGCCAACCAAAAGAAAAAAAAAAGTCTCTAAGCCAAAAGTAGAAGGGATTTACAGGGACAGTAAAAAAGCGTCCAGGTCTTAGTCTTATGCTCCATTTCATTGCTTGAACCTCTGGTCTCTGATGCAACCAATTCTTAAACGTCATCCTAGATTCTCCTTGCCCACAGAATCCATCAAATGCTTCACTTCCTAAGTATGCTGCAAAAGCAATTAAACGGAAGTAGCGCTCCAAGTACTCAGCACCACGATTTAGTGCCACCCTCCTTACCCTTGGCTCCACATGTTGTTGATTGAATACCTTTCTGTACTGCAGAACAGCTTGACGTATGTTCTGTAGAGCAGAACATCTATCTATAATAGCATCTAAGGCCTCCCGGCATTCCACCCCATTATCAAATAATCTTGTTATTTTCCACAACAAGAGGATGTCATTCATGCCGAATACACGGCTTTGCTCCTTTTCATTTCTAAAATTTGTAACACTGGAGGTTGATGCAGCACTACTACCTCCAGTTTCGTCACCACTTGAGCTACCACCATCCACCTCTTCAAGGGTAATATTGTCAACCAGGATTTTGATAGGTCTCCCATAGTCAATTCGGAGTTTCAAAAGGCAAGCAATTACCGTACCTGTGGTTGTCCTTCCTCTACCCATCTGTGAATATTAAAGGAAAAAGAAAAATACTACAGATTGGTTTGGAAAAAATTTATTGTCTCCTTGCACGTAAACAGAAAAGAAGGAAAAGGGCAAGAATTAAATGTGAACCTGGCAATTGAAAACAAAAGCAGTGTCCTTGGAAGCAGAAGCAATATTAATAGCCAATCTGTCAAAGTCAGAACTTTTGGGAGCTTTCCCATCCGTTATGGGTACACGCGCATACTTGATAGGAAAACCATCTTCCTCCAAACCTTTAAAAACCTCTAGCGGGGTCTGAATAGCCTCAGAATTTACATGCTCCCAAGCATCAAATATTTGCCCATCATCTGTTTCATGAATAACCATTATGGCACCCTCATAATGATCGGCTTCTCGCAAGATATCTTCTTTTAACCGAGCTTCCATCCTCTCCACCCTCTCACGATCAATACCCTGGAAAAATAGATCATGGTTTCAATATCTACCTCAAAAAGGAATAAAAACAAAGCCATTTGTACCAACGATGACAGTTGTAATTACGCCTTGAGATTTTACCCTTATATGGGTCTTAGATGCCATGTTCATGCTACGGCACCTTTGTGCTTGAAACCCCAAATGTGCCTAGGTTGAGGTCCGTATTCTGTTTACTCTTGTTAAAGTTCAATGGAATTAAAGTTCTGAGAAGAGAGCCATTTACTCTTTCCCTTTTGCAGTACAAACTCTCATCCATAATTGTAAAGACATCTGTCTTGATATGATTAAAAAAAAAAAAATTTATGGACTGGTGCAATAAAAGCCGGACACTGCGGGACAGTGGAGATCATTTAGGGAAGGGCAGAGGAGAAAGGGTAAATAGCACATGGTGAAGTGGGAATTGGTTTTAAACCTATTGGAATAGGACCACACTGGGGGTGGGAAGTTAGAGTCAATGTGGTATCGTTAGGTGGTATAATATAAACATTATGGATGTGATTTTGGAGCAAATCCATTTGACATGCTATCCTCAGGAGTAAATATTGTCTAGATGCCAGCGGGTGGTTATGTTTATCATTCCCCTGCAAGGGAGACTCTGTTGTATGAATCTTAGAACGCCACTGCGCTCGGTTTTGGGCCAAGTCTTCCGTTAGCTCCAAGTACTCCATATCTTTTCTTATAGTCTCTTTCCCAGTCTTCCTAGGTCTTCCTCTACCCCTTTTGCCTTGAGCCTCTGTCTCCTAGTTGCATCTTCTAACCGAAGCATCCATAGGTCTTCGATTCACGTGTTCAAACCATGTTAACCGATTTTCTCTAATCTTATTTTCAATTGTGGCCACTCCTACTTTACCTCAGATATCCTCGTTCTTAATCCTATCATTTCTCATGTGCCCATACAGCCAACGAAGCATTCTCATCTCGCCTACACTCATTTTCTGGACATGTTGCTTTTTGACAGTCCAACGTATATAAAGGATAATATTTTCTTTTATTACCATAACATGCTTAAGTTCCCAAACTATGAATTGCACCAATCTTCAGGCAACAAAAGCATCTCATGATGCCCAATTATCTGGTAAGGTAACACATTTGTATACAGCTGGACATATATTTTGACAGTATGAAGATGATTAAAGTACCATGCAAAGTGTACTACCTATGCCATAGAAGAGTCCATTTTGCTCCTTCTAGCATATAGCAAGTTATTAATTTAATCTAGCTTTATACTGCAAGGAGAAAATTGTACTCTTTCACGTCATTTATGGTATGATCAAACAACTTTTGAGTATAAACTACCATGCAAAGTGTCTGATGGTTAAAGTTAACTCCAAGCAACAAGTACTGCTTCTTTTTTTATTTCCAATAAATATCATATAGATGTGACATGAAAGGTAAAACTAAGACAAAAAATTACCGTGTACTCGAGCATATTTTTGTAAGGCCTTTCAACCTCGCGAAGTACAAATGGTTTTCCGTTGATATAAATAACAGGTTCTTCTCTCATATTATGCCAAAAAACTGGGCGGCCATCTTTGGAGCTACCAATCCTGTGGATGACAGATCGTATACCATCAATTGTTGGATTTGCAACTCCATAAACGGAAAATCCAGGGACCTCTCGAAAATTAGGAGCACCATCCACTCTTTCTGGTAAATTTTGGTTTTGACAGCCAGGACAGTGGTCACTTTTCAGAACTGTTTGACTACCAAGAACCTCGCCCTTTCTCAAGGCAGCAACTACACCCATCTCACAAGGCCGACCATCAGCAGACGGCTTCAAATTTGCATATCCAAGTGCACCCATTGGATCTCTTCTCAGAAGCCTACAACCAAGAGGAATTGAAGCAAAAGAACTTAACCAGATGGTGTCCCAATAACTAAGCTGTGCTATATTTCATTTATGAATTCGCAAAAAGCCATGAACATAAAGTAATCATTAACTAAGTTTCATCTCATTTGTACCTTAGTAGATAAGAAAAGAAAAATTACCAAGAAGATGGTATAAAAAAAGAAATGAAAACTCAAATGCTACACCTGTTATTTTTACCTGCGAATAATACTATACAGTTCAGGCCTAGCTTTCATCCAATCAGCAAAACTACTATAGTCACAGGAACTAGAACGGAAGGCTGCTCCCTCTGAATGAATGTACACGGTAAAGCATATAAGGAAGTAGTATCGTTCCAAATACTCCATGAAAAATGAAAGTGATGCCTCCCTTTTCATCTCATCTGGCTGGCGCATAATACTATTGCGATAAGTAGCAATTGCTTCACGTAAGTTCTGTACTTATATTCAATAGATAGAAACATGAAACTCTTAAGATAAACCATCAAAATCTTCGATAACATGAAGCAATAAAATTATCTATTCAAAAAGGAAAAAATAAATTCATGCAAAGGTAAAACATGTACTGAGATGCTTTACCATAAAGTTAATAAATAAAGGATTGAAACTACACCTGCATAGAGGCACACTTGTCAATGACTTTATCCACTTGTCTCTTGCCTTCAACGCCACCCTAAAGGCATGTTGTTGATTAATAAAATACTTGAGAATATCTTAACCATTTAATATAACCATAGGCAGCAAAAGAAGATATCAAATACCTCTAATACCCGAATCAAGCTTCTTATGACAGAATATTCACCTCTACGAATCGCATCTTCTGAGCTTGGAAAATTGTCACCAACAATTTCACTGGATTCAGAAATTTTTCCAATTGAATTGGTTCTTGGAATACCTATTTTATTTGAAAATAATATACAATTATGAAATCCTTTAAAAGCATAACCAACCACAAAGTAAACCAATAAAGGACTTGAAATTCTCTTAACTAGACACACCCAAAATAAAAGACAACTGAAATTATTGTAAACACGCCCAGGACTCTCACAAGAAACCAGCAGAAAATGCATAACATGGTTTATTTTTCAATGGAGGAATCTGCTAATGGTAAGAGAAGCTTTTGGTATTTCTCAGAAGTCAAAAGTAATATTAATAGCTGAGTGTTGAGTGGCAGGGATAAACACTCAAAAGATGGAGTTAGTCTCGGTTTTGTTATGTGAGGCGAGGAGATGGCCTATGACACATTTGGGATTATCTTCAAATGACAAGGCAACACAGAGGGAATATCGTTTGGTATCCTGTTGTAGAAAATGTGGAGAAGAGGCTAGATGGTTGGAGCAAAGAATTTTTGTCTCAAGGTGGTAGGCTGTAATCCATTCGGTTTTAAACACGTACAGGTAATCACCTTTTGCTTTTTAAGATTTCCAGTAATGTGACCAAGAGGCTAAAGAGAGATGAGGAATGTTTCGTGGGAGGGGGTAGTGAAGAGGAAAATAGATCATTTGAGTTGATGAAAGTAATCGCTCGGGTGAAGGAAAAGGGAGGAATTTGGTTAAGAATTATGGGGTGCTTGGAAAATGGTTTTCAAGGTTTGGTTTTCAAGGTTTCTATTAGAGACAAATCCCCTTCCGTATGCTGTCATTATATAATATGGGTTTTATGAGAATGGTTGGGATCCAACTTTGTGACAAGAGCCTCAAATTGATGTCCATGGAAAGATAATTTTACTGCCTTCTTTTTTGTCTTCTTATTGTCGTTTTCGGGTGTTGAACGGAGAAGGGGTGTGACTTTGGATGAGTGTTGGGTTCCAGAAGTGTTTGTACTATTATAGAACTTTGTGGAACTGTTTCTAGGTAATTGGACTGGAGAGGAATAGCAGAATTTTTTTAAACTACAGAGGTAACGCACAGGAGAGTTCTTGAGAAGAAGTCAGGTTTCCTTGTGAGCTTCTCTTTCTCAAGCCTTTAGAATCTTCCATTTTTTATCTTCTTTTTTTTTGTAATTTTATTAGATTGGAGAGCTGCTGTGGGGTAGCTTTTAGAGTTGTATTACAGTGTAACAGGTGTATTTTGGATCTGTCTTTTGACATTTGTATCATTTTGTTTCTGGCATCTGGTTCACTAAGTTTTGTATTGTGACTTTAAGCTTTTAAATAGAATATTGTTCCCGGAGAGAGAGAGAGAGAGAGATCAGAATCTTCCAATTGTAATACAACCTAAATGATCAGGAGGTGGGAGTTAACTTCATTACTGTCCTGGTTCTTGCTTTCCCTTTCCGGTCCCTTTTACAGGAAATAGGGGAATCTCAAGGTTGGAGTCATTAGAGATACTCTTGTAAATCCTTTTCAAGACAGCTAATGGACCACTCTTCTCTTTCTCCATTTATTTCCTCTCATTTAATTTAGAAGGCTAAAGTATCGCTCAAGTTACATTTGCTAGCTTAGATAATCAATTAGTCACAGGAGGTTGATAACTTGTGTATGGCATCAAGAAGGAGACGACCTTTTTCTTGTCAGTCTCCACATTGATGTGTTTAGAGTAAAAGTGAGACTTAAAATTAGACCACTTGCTTATTTGCTGTCCAAATGTATTGTCCTTGTGGTTGAGGCTGTTCAGGGAGGTTGATATGAGTTGGATGATTATAACTATGTTGTCTTTCTGATTATTGTCTTCTAATATCAGAATCACATAATATACTGTTTAAACTTGAAATGGAAGGGGTGGAGAGAAGAAGGAGCATATGAGGAAATCCTACTTTCATTAGAATAGCACAAACAAACTCCTTCAGAAAAGAAATATAGATTAACCAAGTTAACAAGTTCTAGAACAACAAAACTCCTTTTGATGCCCAAAATAGTCAATTCAATAGAATTAGTATTTGAGTGAATAGAGTAAGAGGATTACCGGAAGCTCCTATACGGTTGAGGTATATCAAAGTTGCAATCACCATTCCTGTTGTAGTTCGCCCACGTCCCATTTGACAGTTAAAAATTATTTCTGCATTTATGTCAGCTTGAGAAATTTTATGAACCTGAATACAAAGAATAAAAGAGTAAATAAAGCGCACACATCAGCAAATGTAATTCAGGAAGGTGATAATATTCTATGACCACAAGACCACAAAAAGACTTTAACTCTAGGAGTGCAGCTCAATTCATGGTCATGCCAAGAACTAATGCACTCCAACCAATTTAGGCTGGGTTGGTCTTGGTTCCCATCTTCTTGGACCCAATTGATTGAGGTTTGGTCCCAGGTTTTACCTGGCCTGAAAAGAATTGTGCTACATGTACCGTTCGACTAGAAAATGAACTAACCAAAATATCGAAATCCAGCTCCTTAGGTGACTTTTCATCAGTTATAGGAACACGTTCATAGTCAACAAGGTATCCTTGTTCTTGCAATTCCTCGTAAACCTACAGAATAATAGAATAAATAAATTACTTAATATTAAGTATACAGGTGGGTTTTCACCTGTTCTCTCATTCCCATCTATGATAGTTGTTCTAATGAGATACCTCTAGTGGTGTCTTCACAGAATCACGTGACACTGGTTCCCATTGATCCACCATCTGACCATCTGGCAGTTCATCAGTGACAAGGATCTTATTTCCATATCTGCTATTTCAGATGTGGAAATAATGTCCAATATCATAGAAAGCAGGCGTGAGAAAATGTTAAAGTTTATGGTGCACAATTTCCTAACATCCAGAGGCAAATTCAGCGTACAACCAAAGGAGATACCTTGCAGCTTCAGTTAAAATATCTTCCTTTAACCGGGCTTCCATTTGTTCAACCCTAGCCCTGTTAATTCCCTGATGGTTTTTGTAAAGCCACAATCAATTTAGAAGGAAACAGAAAATGTGGCTAATTAACATGTTGACATGCTTGTACATTGCAATGCAAATAGCATTATGCATGTATTATAACTATCAATCCTCTATATTCTCTAAGTCCCAACCCCAATGCAAAACAAAAGCAGAAAGGTAAAAACAAAAGAACAAAAAGAAAAAAACCACCATATCCGCCCCCCCCCCCCCC
>JAOTRO020000003.1:5260727-5272864 GCA_028566515.2 Pyracantha coccinea | reverse complement strand
GTCTGTAAAACGAGGCCTTAAAATTTAGCTATTAATTTAAGCTTTTCAGCCAAAATGGTTCTTGAGATTTGCATAACTCCTTACTTTGGTCTTGAGATTTGAAATCGATAGAATTAGTCCTTGAGTTTGTCCACAATCAATCATTTTGGTCATTCTAAGAAAAATCTCCATAAAATAAGAATAAAATGACCAAAATACCTTTAATTTGTGTCAAATTATTTTGGTTTATTGTTTATTATATTGAGGGTAATTTTGTCATTTTGATCCTTATTTACGTAATTTTTCACCAAATGATCAAAATGATTGATGGTGGACAATCTCATGGACTATTTCTATTCTATTGATTTCAAATCTTAAGGATCGAAACGAGGAGTTAGGTAAATTTCAGGAATCATTTTAGCTTAAAAGCCTTAACATATCTCATGTCCACTAAAATTTCATGAGAGAATAATGGCAAAAGAGGTTTCTATTTTGTTATGGACTTAATAAAGGGAAGTATAGATGCATAAGGATTCCTGTGGGCTTGCGAAAGGCGTTACACAAGGTTGCGCCCTACCAGGAAGGGTTTAATTAGAGGAGGGAGAGTTTCAAACCCCGGATATATTGGTTATGCACTTTTGGTGTTATATAAAGATATTCAAGAAGATCTCTATCGAGTTTGTAAATCCAAGTTAGTACGCTTCTGTGTGTTTAACCGTATACACCTTTAGGTTAATAGGAATAAACACAAAATCCATTTGAGTTGCAAAATCAAGGCTCAATTACTACGAGAACATTGACACCCTCGTGGCGGCGGATCCAAAATTGCAAAGCATAAGCTAAACATAAAATATCAATTTAAGAAGAAAAAACTACGAGACGGTGGCCCAGTGGTAAATGACAGATTGCATGGCTTCTTTCAAATTAAAAACTGGAGGTAAACTCGCTGTTGGTGTGGAAGCCAGACTTGTGGCCTAGGGGATATTGAAATGTCTTTGTGAGTCTTTTCAGCCCCTGGAAGAGGTGGATAACCGTGGCAAAAGTCTTTTGGAAGTTTACAATTTTTGCAAATCCAGTTAAAATGTAGAAAAGCAATTAAGTATATGTTGTTGTTGTGGTTGCTACAAGTATCTGTTATATGTAACAAGTCATTCCTCCTTACATGACGACATGACATTATCTCAATCAACAAACTCATCCTTCGAATCATTCATTTTTTTTTTCTTTTCATAATCTAAAGATTGTCTCCAAAAAATTTCACTCGACTCGGAAACAAAACCAACCCCCACCCCCACTCCCGCGATGGGGCGGTTATGGAGGACAATAAACAGGTATGGTGGTGGGTTTGGTGATTTTTTTAAATACCCGAGTCGGATATGGAGAAGTGATGGCATTGCCATCTCCTGACCCGATTACATACGTCTATTAAACTGTTAATACCATTTTTATAAAGGGACTTTAACGAAAAGCTCATGGTACTGTTTATTTTAACAAAAAAATCACATTTTTACACTAAAAAGTCAATCCTGGTACTATTCACTTTACCCTTTATTCTATCCTTATCGTTAAAACTCAAAGTTTTCAAGTCTTTTTCATTAGTTTTCCTTTTTATGAATTAGGTTTGTGAGTCCTCTTTGTTGGTCTTGCAGTGTCTCATGTTTCCTTGCTATTATGTGCAAAAAAAATTATTTTCCTTGTTATTAGCTTCATTGGATTACATACTTACACTAGTTGATTATTGATTAACTTGTGTTGCATAATCAAATTTAAGAGTTAAATTTCATGATAAGCGGGTTGGCAGGTGCAGGTTTGGAAGTACCATTCTCCACGGAGGGGATGAGAATCCACGTTTATCTCCGTGGAGATGGGAATTAAAAAGAATGGTTATTGGGAAAAAAATCCCAAACGGATGTAGGGATAGAGGTGGCAACACCCCCAACTACCACCGGAGAATATCCTCCGTGTAACAAAATTCGTTTTGTACATAAAACTAGGAATATCATGTCCGTAACAAATAGTATATGGTTTATTATTGTATAACTGTAAACCTTACGATTTAAGTAAAACATACATTACCAAACCCCACACACATAAATTCAGGAATAAAATCAGAACAGCAAGAAAAACATGTCAAGAAACACCCTTCCTTTTACAAACAAATTCAGAAAACGAGACGGATTACATTTGGCTAATTTGTCGACAGAAAATGCACCCGAGCAAGTGTGTACTCTTTCCCAGCAATCCAAACACCCGTCTGCGACCACTGCACGTCCTCCCAGTCAAGGTTCTCCTCCAACACCTAACCACCGTGAAAACAACATTTTTAATCTACACCCACAAAGAAAAGACATAAAACGCGAATAGCTTCACGTAGAAACATTATCCGAATTCACAATTAACCCAGCAACCGCTTCTATCAAATTCATACTGTTAACGAACTAAAAATGAAGGATAACATGTAGTACCTCCACATAGTCAAGGGGAAGTGGGATCCCAACTGACCGCAGGACCTTCTGGGGAAGAGGCGTTTTACATAGAGACCAACGGAAGACATCAACCATGACATTATCAGAATCATTTCTTTCACCATTGGTGGAATGTGAGACATGCTTTTGACTCTTCTCTGTCTCGCCTTCATGCATCTGAGACAGCTGTGCAGCTTTGATCATTTTCTCTCCGGTAAAACAGAGCTCATACCTTAAGATAATAGGTCAAAAGGTAAGAAAACACTACGCATTTAAAAAAAATCTAGTGCAGCATGACTACATCACCCACCTTAAAACAAAAAAGATAAAATTTAACCTTAACAAAAAGAAAACTCCGAAACACACAGATAGAAGTTGCAAAGAACATATCATTAACAGGGTCAATGCAAATAAGAAACGGAAAAGAAAAAAAAAGGGAAAAGGTCCCTACTTTTTTAAGTAAATGTCGTTCAATAGCTAAACAAGCATGAAATAGAGAGAAAAAGCCAAAGTTCCCTATCCAAAAAGTAACTCATCTCCTATGTCATGTGAACTTCATTATCCAATACAAACAAAGGAAGAAAAAAAAATGAGATAATCAAATATCGAATATTAGTTCTTAAAAGAGCTCATGAATGCATCCCGAATACAGAGTAAAATAAATAATTAGCATTTGTACCTGCGTGAATGTGTTTCTAAGTAAAGAACTTCTCCCTTCTTCAGACGTGCAGAAGTATACAGGGTTTTCTTCAAACCCTTGTCAGCAACAATGCTTATACTGTACTTAATCCTGAAAGTTAAGAAAGAAGAAGAAGAAGAAGATCATTAGGTTTACCAATTTTATTAGGAACAAGGTTTACCAAAAACAAAATTATAAAAACAAGTTCCATGAGCTGTCCTATTAGTCTCTTCTCAAAAGAAAATAAAATAAAACAAAAGAAGCTGCCTCCTATTGGATTAGAGTATTCGATGCTGCTTTCCTTTCGTAATTTAAAATTTTGAATGTAGATTTCACATCTATGAATTTGAAATAGCTTTTGAGTTAACAATGGTACCGTTTCTTTTCCCAAAAAAGAAGAAAGTTGCTATGCTAGAAATCATAATTTTGAGTGTAGCAATTAAGATGTGTTCACCAGAAAAATTAAACTAAGATCTGTTCCTAGGTTGAGTTGTTACAAAGACACACAAGTTTTCAAAAAAATTGTCTGCAGCCTTGAACTAGAAATTACTTTCTATTTTATATAAAAGAAACAGAGGTTAATATTTAGTGGATCAGGGTGCTAGTGAAAGCTCATTTCCAACCTATATAGGGGGTAGAGATCAGGAAAAAGTACCTAAAGAATTTTTCCAGAAATAACATATGAGCATCAACTTAGTGTCATAAATTACACACACCCTGATTAAAATAAGCATCTCTATTCTGAATGGACATAAAACAAAGAATTATTTTGGTCAAAAAGGAAGATTTGAAATGTACCAAGGCTCATTGCAGAGGTTGTACTGTATTGTAACTTCTCGTACAAATCTCTGTTGTCGCAATGCATTCTGAAGAATTAAAACCATCATGTAAGCTGAGAATTAATGATAATTGCAGAAGGGCTTCTATATATGTTGTGTGCTTTATGAAAATAAAAGCATATGATAATCCATATATAAAGACTACCCAAGTCTGAATCTTATGCTGCTGCAGTAATTTCTAGAAATTTAAACATAAGAAAACTCATATGAAGGTGATTCTTTAAAATGAAAATTTGTCAAGTGTACATATGCATATAAAATTCAATTTATCGTGACACTGCTTAACAATGGTATATGCATATAAAATTCAATTTGTTGTGACACTGCTTAACCATGGTAATACTGTAACAACAACCTTAAGAGAGCATCTCCGAAATTAACTTAAAATTGTTCAAAGAAGTCAATATATTAACTTGCACTTTGTTTTTTTATATATCATGCATTGATCAAAATGGAATTTAGAATTGCATGAGTTGTTTCTAAGATCTTAGCTAAGATCTTATCAAGAATATACAAGCAAGTATATGGATTCGTCCCCTCCAGTGGACTACCTCATAGTGGGCACACATGCACTCAATTTCGTCTGGAACAACCCCAAACCACTTATATGTTTCAAAGATGAAAAGTTGTCAGCTGTGGCAGGTAATGGCTAATGAAATACGAGATATAATCCAACAGCAGAAGTTTTGTTCAACTAAAATTATAACTAAAAAACTTCATCAAACAGAGGAGGTTTGTATGTTTGATGACTAAAACTTATATGTGACATTGTGACTGCACTAATGGAAAATGGACTAGGGATACATTCCAAAAGGAAGAAAAACTTCAACTAAAATACAAATAAAATCAATTGCTAAGCAGAGTAGAAAATACCGAAGCTGCAGCCCTTGTAGTCATTGAGCGCTCCACAATCACCGGAGCAAGGGTAGGCTCCACCGTAGAAGTATGTGTAAGACAGGCTTCAAGATCAATGGTTCCACCCGCTTTCTGCAAACCAAACAATTCGGAAGAAGCATCAGGCACTATAAGCCCAGCAGTATCATTAAAAACACTTTCCAGTTCATATTTAAAAATATTAAGTCCAGGTCCAAATATATGCACTTAGTATCTGCAATAAAATTTGGGCATTCCTCAAAAGGGTATAACACATACACATTCGCGCGCACACACTTAAAAGAAGAAATAAATTAACTTTCAAGTTTTATCACCTTGACGATGCAACAACGCTCAACACGGAAACTACAACCAATTGCAGCTCCCCACGCACGCGATCGAACATTGTTTCTCAGTGAGGAAATGTAACCTAATAAAAACATTACAAAACAGAATTAGACAAAGCATTATTTTATCCTACTGTGGAGTGCTAATAAAATTTCATCTAATGAAATCAAATTACAGTTTCGACTTATAGACTTTCATTTATTACATAAAATTTCATCTTAAATGTATCAGACGGTTTCTTGTATGAAATATAACTTCATAGTTATTTACCAAACTGGGAGGAGTAAAAAATTAAAGGAACTATCTTTGGTTTGTCTTTTAAACAATGTTGATGTACTCAAATCAAGGCACTGCATTAAATTAGAACTGAGAGATTGGGCTTTTTACAATTGAGTAATATAGGGAGCGCCCTCCTCTCTTCCTTCAGTCATCCAACTTAAACTAGGCAAGCACAATCACTTTAGATAGGCAATAGAGCTAGCAGCGAAAGACTTCGAACTTCAGCAATTGTTGTCCTTAATTGAGAGTGGAAAACTTCGAAGATTATCATTTAGTTGCCCTCAATTAAACCCACAACCCATTTTAATACCCACAAACACCATACACATTTAACCTTTTAGTTTTTGGCTCCCATAAACGTAACCCACTTTGAGATTGTGCCACAAACTCTTGCATTTAAATCCACCACATGAAGAGAGGTCCAACCCTCACCTAGAGAGAGGTCAATCTTTACTCAATTTATCTTTCTATTTCTTGATGGCTTATAAGTTATTAACTTTAATTATGTTATTTTTCATTAAATTAATTACACATATTCTAGCTTGTAAATAACCAACTTGCAAGACAAAAAACTGTAATTAAGTGCTTATATAATTTTATTGTCAACAATTGATTATATGATTAAAATTGAGATGCAGATCATATTAATTATTTTATAAGCTAATGAATGAATGATTGATGATATGGCATTAGAAAATCTATGTAGTTCATCTAATTCAACATGCATATTATAAAGAATAAAGAGTAGTCACTTACAGTCTTGTGGAGGTAGTACTCGAACTGTAGCACGCAACTCCTGGATAGCAGGAGGCGGAGGAGATGCTGTGGGCCGGCAATATCCTGTGTGCATGAGAACTGGAAAGCAAGATTGAACCATTAATACTGGTTTTCATATGTTATTTAATGCAAGTTATTCTAAAAAAAACCAATGACAAGACCACACACCAGCAACGAGATCAGAATCATCTGTGTATATATCTGTCCCCCATAGCTGGCCACCTCTAACCTGCATACAATGGAATTAAAAGAACACAATCAAATCTAAAGAAAATTACAAAACAAAAACAAGAAGCAATCATTAACCTTTGCATGCAATGCCCTGACTCAGACACCGACAAGAATGCGGATAAAACAAAACACTTTTCTAACACATTGATTCATGAGGGTAAACAAATGAGAAACATAATAAACAAAAAGTGAACTACAGAGGCAGCTTATTAACTGGAGAAAGGAAAAAGAGGTGCGACACTTAAAAGCTCCTAGTAAGGGTAAATTAGCTGCTATTATCAAATATCAACATAACTGTGTTTACGCCTCATCAGGTACGGGTGACGTAACAATAATGAACACTATATAGAAATCAAGAACAGAAATTACGAAAATTTAGAGCAGGAGTTCTAGAATTGAAAATCGGTAGTATAACCCAAAATGGGCAAAAACAAGTACTTTGTAGGTCAAAAATCGGTAGTATAACCCAAAATGGGCAAAAACAAGTACTTTGTAGGTCAATTTTGTATGAACCTAATTTATCAAAATTTGGCATGAACCTAATTTATCAAAATTTGGCATGAACCTAATTCAGATCTTACTTGGCGATTTGTTGCGGTAACATGTTCAGCTGGAATCCGAATCTCAAGGGTTGGACCAGTAAGAGAACTTTCACCATTTTTTTCACCTGGAGATGCTTCATATTCCTTCCAAACTTTTTTCAGTTCTTGCATGCATTCGCCAACTTTATAAACAACAGGTGATACTTCACTTTTACCTGAAACAATAGCAGCAGTAAAATATAACCTGTGTGTAGAGATTACCATCTAATATCTGAAATGTTAAATATTATAGCCACCCATGAAAAAAAATGTTTACTACACACTACACAACTCTCTGACTCTCTCCCCTCTTACGATTGTCTCTTGGCATGCTTGCATCGGTTAGAAAATTAACAAGAATGGGACCTATTAGCAAACAACTTCTAAGAAGCTGAGAACGTGTTTATCACGCTCAGCCTTCTTTGAAATTCCAAATTACATTCACCCAAGAAAAATGATCTCCCCTCATGTCTGCCTGTGCAAAAGAAAGCTGTAAAAACCATTGAGAAGTTTTTCCTCCCAGGAAAATGTTTGTTTATGGATAATTCTCTCTTTGGTTTGAATGATCCATATGACCATCTACAAGCAATTGTTCTTATTGCTTCTTACTTTCCACCAGGGAAGATGCTTAAGAACTCCTTTTTCCCCTGACCATACTAATTCGACACTGGGACTGGGTGAAGGCTTTCTGCATTATGAACAAAAGCTAATTTTTGGACCTCAAACAATCATTAACCATCCTTTCGACTTTCTTCACCAACGTGAAAGCTTATTTACATGTATGTATTTTTTGGAGGGTAAAGTCAAGAGGTTTCTATTGCAATCTACAGAACTTCACCAAGAAAAATTTCTTGTTGCCAGAATTGGAATACAAGAGCACACCTTGGGATCTGCAAAACACAAGCACAGAAGAAAAATTAATGGGTATATAAAACCAAAGAGGTAGTCCATCACAGATAAATGAATATCATAACGTTGAGCATAAAACCGAAAGATACTGAAAAATGACATTTTATGGAAAAATGACATTTTATGGAAAAAAAACCACTTTGATATGTCACAAAATAATAATCACACTGTTAAGGAAATAATTCGTTTCAAAAACTTGACGGTTGAATTTATACTGGTATTATAAGATTAATGCTTTACTAAGCAGTCACCTTAGGCTACCATTACATTTATCCAGTGACTTGGGGTAAAAAACAAAAAAATAGTGCTTGGAGTAACAAATAATGTTTATCATTTATTGCAAATTGAATCAGTATAAACTAAATTAGAAGATCAATGTTATCATTCAGCAAATGACTTGTGATAAGAAAAGTAAAAATTAGTGTCACCAAATATTTATCCAACTATGACGTAACGAGATGACTGCCACTTTATCTATGTGTAAACTGTATAATAGTGTATGCACTGCAAAAAGTTCAATCATCCACTTCAAAACAATTTAAGGGTTTTTATTACAAATGTTCCCTTATCTTTTGTCAACTCATCAGTTTAATCCTTTATATTCCCAACTCATCAATATTGTCCCTTATCTATTGCTTTACTCATCAATGTTGTCCTTAACATCTAAATCCGTTCGAAATTCCATTAGTTTGCTGATGTGGCATCTTGTGGGGGCCTCAAAGCTAATTATATGACGAAATTTGGATTAATAAAAAGTCAATCATTTAAAATTAGTAAGAAATATATTTAATTATTTTAAAATTTAAGAATCCATTTTAAAAGTAAAGAAAACTACAGGAAAAAAAATGTGAGAAACTGAAAGGTGGAACGAAGGTAGGTTTGGGGGAGGGAAGCAGGGCAGTGGTGAGTTGTGGATGCGGTAGCAGGAAGGGTGCCGATTGGGGTTGAGTATGGGATGGCTGGGTGCAACGCGGGGGTGGGAGTGCGAGTGACTAGGTTGATCTAGTGGGGGAGGCGAAGGTGGAGTGAAGGGGGCGGCTGGGGTATGGGGTGTAGAAGTTGAATTTGGGATTAAAAGTTGCATATTGAGAGTGGAGTGGGCAGTGTTAGTTAGGCAAAGAACCAACCAAATTCAAATTACCAAATCCAATTCTTCAATAGAGAGATCTTAGGGACGCTAGTACGGGTGGGTGTCGACGAGGGGGTGATGGTGGAGATGGGTGGGCGGTGGGAGGTGATGTTGTCCAGTGGTTTTCCTTTTTTTTTTTTCAATTTTTCTTGTTTTCCTGCATGGGCTTAAGCTTTTCCTTGTAGATTTAATTGTTTTAATATATGTGTCATAATATGATTGGTAACATGGGCTCACCGATCCCATGTCAACAAAGTAACGGATTTTCTAATGGAGTTAGATGCCAGGGACAACATTGATGAGTTGAGGAATAGATAAGGGAAGATATTGATGAGTTTGGAACATAAAAAACCAAACTGATGAGTTGAGATAAGATAAAAGGACCCATTTGTGATAAAATCCACAATTTCAAATATACCTACAAAATATATTACTTATGGACATTGCGCAAATAATCACATAATGGTAACTCTTTCTAATTCAATAAGATAGGCAAAACATGCTAATAAAGAAAAAAATACGAAGCCACTAATTTAGTTTCGAAGTTAGTAGTTATGCATGCAAAATGATTATGAAAATAAAGCAAATTTTCGCATGTACGTTTAATAATGTGAAATTGGTAAGCCATCATGCTTGAAATAAAGTCAGAAACAGAAAAGGAAAATATTAAAACCCACCCTTCATTGTCTTGAATGCGAGACCTAAAACGCAGATCATGGTTTGCCACTAGAGGGCTACCCCTTGACCGTTGCATCCTTTTACGCTGAACTCCATGATTATAGACTTCCCTTTCTCTGTCTGTGGCCCCTTCACCATCTGCACATCCATCATCTGATTCTTTGTCATATCCCCTACGGAGCTTTTCAGCTCTATCTCCTTCAACATCAACATCTCTTTCTTTCCTCCTGTCTCTAGATTCCCTATCGACAGTTCTCCAACTGTCAAAATCTTTCTGTTTCTTTTGCTCTGGTGGAAGATTATCCTGCTCTGACATTCTAATAGATCCATCACCAACTTCCTTCTCATTATTCGAACCATCTTTGTCTACTCCATTCCATGGGTCTCTCTTGGTATGATCCCTTTCCCGCTCTCTTACTCTTTCTTTGTCTTTCCCAGTGTCCCTCCTCTCCCTCTCCAACCTCTCTGCATCTCTTTCTTCCTTTGCTGGTTCTTTGCCCTCACTGCTGCTGATAGCTACTTGAATACTGCTCCTACGATCACTTCTTTCCTTATCCTTTTCGCCCCAATCCCGGTGCTTTGCGTCTTTCCTTTTTCTATCCTTTTCTTTGAATTTATCATCACCTTTAGAATCAAACTTGTTTTCCCCAACAGCCTCATGCGCCTCAACATGATCCCGCTCCTCCGTAGTGGGAAGTTCCTTTCCAATTTCAACGTGGCCTTGAGAACTGCCGCGATGCCAGGTGTCCGTAGTTGCGGGTGGGGCATCGGAATGTCGTTTTCCTCTATGGTAATCTTTTGATTCTTTCCAGTTCAAGTGACTGGTGGCCAGAGCATATCCTTCCATTTTGGGGTCAGCCTTGAGATCGTTAAAATTCTGCCTTTCATATTTGACCTCCTTGTTGTCATCTCCTCTGCTTTCATACCTTACCTCTTTTTCACCCTTAGAACTCTGAGCATCCCTTCTTGCGTCGTTGTACAACTCTCTTGCCTCCGTCTTTGTGTCTCGGTTCTCAAAGCGAACATCTCTATTGTCCCTGGACTCCAATCTATTGTCGGGAGCTGAAGGATGATCTATGTGCATATCACTTGAATTCGAGGGCATTCGATAGATTGAGTGGAGAGGCGATCGCCTATCCGGGTCGCGAGAATCGGTGCGGGGAATCTTGGGCAAGCGAGCATCGGGGCCAATGTCATAGGGAGGATGGTATTCATTGGAAACAGTGGATGAGAGCTTGGGGTATGGTCCGGAATCGTCATGCGGTTGTGGGTGCGGGTGAGGATGCGGGTATTTGGAAGAGGAGGAATGACCACTCTCTTCGTGAGGTCGTTTAGGCGGACCACTCATGGTCAACAGTTCCTTGCTTATGACTGGAACTGGAAGAATTGATGACTGCAACCAAACAAACAAACAATCAGAAAACCCTAAATACAAAAGAAACCACAACTTTGGCTTGTAAGTAAGACAACCACAACAGAAATCCAATTCCTTTGAAAAGGATAACAAAACAAAACCCCAAATTATTTTAGGGCCAGAAATATAAACATGTAAACTGAGTTTACAAAATTGAGAAATGAAACCCTAATGGCAGAAAAACCCTAGATAAACAAGCACACCCACAATGTGATTCAGAAGAAGAAGAAAACCCTAATAAAAATAACAAATAAAAAGATAAATAAATAAACAAACATGAACGATTGAGTAGGTTGCAGGTTTACCTTGTTTTCTTCTCCTCGAATCAAATTCAATCCTCCGTGTGTCTGCGGCTCCAAGGTAGCTGCTTTTGCTTGTTGCTTATGGAGTTACGGAGGTGCTAATACGGACGGAATCGGTGGGACGATGCGGACGGAGGAGGAGGAGCAGACTAGTTAGTGACGATGACAAGAGACAGAAACCAACCGGAAGGAAGGAATCCCGCTAATTGCCAATTTCCTATGGTTCAATTGACGGCGGTGATCTATTCTTTTTATGAGCGTTTCTCTCCATAAGCCACCAATTTCAGTTTGGGCTGGCCCAGCCCATGAACGGAAACTGGACTAGAGGCCCTGTGGTTTTGTTTTTGCTGCAGCCCAACTCCACTGGAAACCCATGAGTTACGGCCCAGCCCATGAACGCACATGCGAAATTTATGCACATTGTTGAATCAGCCATGAAGGATCTGCGGAGGATTCTATTTGTAATTTATTTAGTATTTCAAAAAAAAATGTATATAGAAAATACTTTAGTGATAAATTAATTATAATTTTTTGTATTTATTTACAGTTATACAATTTGAGCAAAGACTAGTGATAAGGTGTTCAAGTCCGGCTAAGATGATATTACTCATCTTTAAGCTAAGCTCAAGCTCGAAATAATATGTTCAAGTTTGA
>JAOTRO020000003.1:5198954-5218854 GCA_028566515.2 Pyracantha coccinea | reverse complement strand
ATACACACATGAAATCTAGTCAGTTAGCTATACCACATCCATATTCCTCCTCGATTGCACATGAAATCTAGTCATTTAGCTAGTCTAATCTAGTTCTCATTTCCAACATGGCATGAGAGGAATATGTTTCGTTGTATTTTTTGTGAGAGTGGGAGAGAATGCGAGCAATGCTACATCTAGGTCTTAGATGCTCGCCGCCCCCAATATCTAGGTCTTCCATCACGGGCACTCTTTATAGATGAACAATAAATACTTACGGTAATGATTTACTATTATCTTAACGACACTTATTGTGTCTACTTGTACCATATTTGCTAATTTACTTTTCCCCGAACAGAGCAATTGTTCCTAACAGTAATAACTATAAAGACGAATGGTAACAACAACAACAATAGTATTTTCAAGAAAACAGAAGCTGTGCATCCAACAATCCCCCGAATGGTAAAAGCACATCAAGACTCAAAAGTGTGCCTCTGTAACAAGAGAAAATGAGATGTCGGAGGCAACATGGTACCTAAATATTACCTCCTTACACCTAGCCTCAACCAGAGCTGCTTCCTTTTCTTTCTCAAGTTGCACTACCACTTCAGGAAGAAGCTTCTTCCGTCCGTCCTCTAACTGCCTCTGTACTTCCACTTTAATCTCATCAGAGTTTAAGCTCTCCTCTATTGTACTTTTATACGCAAACACAAGTGAATTATAACAAAGTACCAAATATCAACGTCGTAGGTAAAAACAAAAACAAATAATCTCAAACTAACACAAGAGATTTACGTGATTCAACGTAAAGCCTACGTCCATGAGCAAAGCACGGCGAGGAATGTGTTTAAACTCTCACAACCCAAATCCCACAAATTACAAACCGTAAACCAAACGAGTAGAGAACTCAAACAAACGGAGAATATTCTCCCAAATTGCTCTCTAACTCACAAACTCACAAATTGACTCTCACCAAATTGCCACACGAATGAGCCATATAAAATACACTAACCCTAATGTCCTATTTATAGTGCATAGGACTTAGGTTACAATAAGAATCCTAATAGGAAGTAAAACCAAATCCTAATAGGTAATTAACAAAATCTCTCCACCAAGGAAACCAACTAAGAAGTCAAAATCCAAACCCAAATAGGACGCCAAAACCAAATAGGTAACACAAACCTAATTTTTTGCATCATCCTAATTTTGAGCTGTAAAACCCAACATAAGTATTAAGATTTGAGCTTGTTTGTTTATATAAAGTATGCCCTAATTTACTGAGTAATCACATTAGTTGTTTATTGAGATTCCAGATAATACTGATGCTCCCAAGTCCTAACACACAGGAATTGGCAACAGTCTTCAATTTGATTAGGTTATGTTTAGCTGAGTTTTTTATTATTGTCAACTTGCAATTGTGTGAAGAAAAATCACAATTTACATACAGCCATTCGCTGCCGGGGTGGGGGTTGACAAAATTAACATGAGAGAAGTCACAAAGCAGCACTAATCAAATCATGAAATTGTCGTTAACATCAATAAGATACCAATAATAATACTGTGAAACTAAAAGTACCTTCAAATTGCTCAGCATCTTCACAGTTGCAGGATTGAAATATAGCTGCAAAAAAGAAGCTTAAATTATTTTATGAACTTTAATCCAAGTAAAAGAGCTCTCTAAATTCAATGAATAACCTCCAATGGAGAACAGGATAAACTGTGGATGACTCAGTAATACATGAAGCCTAAGCAATGACCAATTCTGGTAGACCATACTATTTCAATAAAACTGCTAGCAACTAAGCAGTTGTGGTATAACCATATCATGTCGCACACGAAGTGGTGTATGGCAACATATCTCTATCCAATTTGTCTCCATTTTTTAGTGTTTTTTTTCTGTGAGATAGTTTTCTTTAGCTAAACACTGCAAATACTACTTCTCAGTAGACCAGTGAGATTCACTACATAAAAAATCGAAGTAAATAAGAACATGGGGGAGAATCAATAGAGCTAAACATCTTGGTTATATCAAAATTTGACTCTACAGGTATAGCACGAGTCCATCACTCATACTAAAATTTGGAAAGTTAACCATATGCCACCCGATTAAGAGATGCATGCTAAGAGGATCTATGAAAGAACCATACCTGCATGGTGAACTTTAAATAGTTATTAATAGCATAAAGAAATGCTGGAACAGCAAGAAGCACATTATTCCGAGCTGCCTGCAAAGAAAAAACACAAATATTGTTGGATCATAAATGACCATGTTTGCCTTTTAAACATATAAACTCCAAAATAAGAGCACGCTTATGAGCTAAGCAATATAACTCAAACATGGATGCCAAGAATTTAGTTAATGAAGAAAACAGACTGGAGCAGATACAGTTTCCTACTACAGACCATGCAGAACAAACTAATGGAGTGCCCAAATTCCATTTATTACGATATCACGAACAGATAGACATTATGAAAACAAGAGCTTAAAGAAATTAACAATTGTAATGCAGTTAAAAGACAACCTGCGTGAATGTGGAAATTGAGAGAAGAGGCTTCTCCCCGACTTTCTGATTCCTAGCCTGCAGAATCAACAAAGATGTCAATAAGAAACAGAAAAGTATGCCCATCAAGAAATATATCACAAGTACTTTGCGAAATTCCACTAATATAATCTAGAATGTGAGAGCTATTACCAACCATCAGATATCCTCTCCCTCCATACCCCTCAATTTTAAACTTGCAAAAAACACACAAGCAAGTTTGTCCTTTGGGCATAATTAATTCCACGTTCTTCAAAAGGTGAAAGCTCCTAAGTTCTCACCCAAGCATAAAAAGGGCACTCACCCAAGTGAAGGTGCCTCGCATGGCACTAAGGTATTTACTAGCCTCATCTCAGAACCTCGGCATACAACACAGAAATTGACGCCAATGACAAGACATTAAATTTTGTGTAAACTTCATATGGCACCTTATTCCAGGTTAACCAGAATTCTTAGAAGGTGCTGGAACTTAACAGCACCAAGGAATAACAATAACTCAATCTTATCTTCCTTCTCTTAATAAAAATTAAATTTTATTAATTTACCGCATATTTCTCCTAAGAAAAGTGGAAAATCAAAAGGTCTTGACTATTTTCGTGCACATTTAAGTAAGGGAGAGAAAAGAGTCGTTGACATACCTGCAACAACAGCATAACGACAGCAAATAGAACCTTAGCAGCCTCTGTCAAAAAGTTTACACTAATCGGGCTAAAATCGAATTTTCCATCGACCTTGGACATATAAACCAGAATAGGCTGATTCAAAAGTAAAAATGTAAGCATGTCAGGTAATAATGAAATTGGAATGAAGAACTGCCCAAAAACTATATAGCAACTGCTTGCAGGTTCATTCATAAACTCAAATCAAGTTTTCACAAGCAAGAATACATTTCCTAAAGGACTTTTTGAAACGGTTGTTAGTGCTACTATCTCTGCAATATGAATGGTCAACTTGATTTCAATTTTAATATGCTTCCAAACAACGGTAATCATCTTCATAGTCCAAAACAAGCAAATTAAACTGATATGTTGAATCAGGAGATCAAATTCAACAAAATTACTGGAGCCATTAATGTAATGGAGATGAAAAAAAGATAGATGGAAATGTAATCAATAGTAATATTGTGGCAGCTATGGGAATGGTGATGGTAGTGGCAGTGTTCATGCTAGTTTGAGAATTGGTAGAAGAATACTGTAGACATCGGTAGCAGCCTTAGTAGTTGAGAAAACATGTTTAATCATGCAGAAATATCAAATATATGTTTTAAAAATTCCAGATTTCACATATCATTTCTTATAAGCATAAAATCATGTACCAGAACATACAGCTACGAGCTACCATGTAATAAACTTCTATACTTGAATTTGAGTATATCTCCTTGTAACCAATCATTTGATTTCCATGAAAGATGAGAAAAATAAGTCCAAATATGAAAACAAACCTGTAAACCGACAAGCATACAATCACCAACGACCAAGAGGACATTGAGAACACGTTGCTTGGACGACACCCTGCTCTTGTGGCGGTCATAGGCCCTGGAGAAAGTTTTACTGTTCGAGGCAACAATCTTTGAATGGCATACACTACATTCTATCATCCCGTTATTCATCAGTTTGCCCCACCCTCAGTCACACTCTACACAACAAGCAAAATCTACAAAAAAGAAACCAAAAAAATCCAGAACTTAACACTAACATCCCATAATCACATGCCCTCTTAAACACTAATAAGCATTCTTGGTGAAATATTAATCTTATCATAACCATTCATAACGAGCTACAGGCGAAAAGATAAAACTCTCAAAATGCATACTTCAGAGTTCAGGCCTACCAAATCAACAAGCCTTCCAATTCCCAATAAGATCATATTATTAATCCATGTTTATAATCTACCTTTCATTTTTTATCCTATCCTACACTTTCTTTGCAACCAAACAGAAGGCAAATGGCAGCTCAATCCGATCAAACACCTCAACAAACTCATCCACCACTCACAAATCAGTATAATTCAACCAGATCTTGCCTTTAGAACAACCAAAACCATACACAAACCCCCAAACCAGCTAAGATCCTCACAGAAACCCTAAATCGAATCAAATAAAACCAGAAACAATACAAACGCAGACAGAGCCCAGATCTTGCTGAACTCTCAACCAAAAATTGAGCTGCAATAAAACGGAAAATTCGAGCGTTACTAACCGAGTTGCAGCAATGAACGGACCTAAACCTCCTCCGAACAGAGCATTGATATGAGGCTTCGATTGGGTCAGATCCACAGCCGCAGCCGCACAGCAATTCCCACCACCACTCTCAGAAACTGATCGAAACAGTACAGAAATTTTGGGAATTTGGCGAGAATTCGAATTCCGGAATCCTCCTTTTCGTGCTTCGATGGGAATCCGAATTTCCCAAATATGCCAGGAATATGCAACGCACACAGAAGAGAAGATGATCTCTGCCGGGAATGTTTAACGTTCTCCCCTCTCCATGGGGAAATGTATCTTTTTAATTAATTAATTAAATTTATTTCTGTTTATTTTTTAGTTAATTAATTAATTTTATTTTTGTTTATTTTATTGCTTTGAGATTACACAAACGCGGAACTTGTGCGCTGGGAGCTGGGGGCTGTCACCGACAGACTCTAAGCCATGGTGGGAGAGATTTTTCGGGATGATCGTCGGCACGAGATGATACATTATGTGTCGTTATATAAATAGTGGGATATGTATATTAAAAAGTTAATAACATAAATAATAAAAAATTTCACCACTTACATAAAAACACTTGGTGTATCGTTCGTGTTCCCGTCACAACTAAAAATTTCTCCATGATGATGGACCAATCAAATGCTGGGGTTGGGTGGAAATACCGGGAAAAGGATTGCATCCTTTTCTTGGGGATCCAGATTCCGTGATCGTGACCGTTCATCGTATATCGTGTGGTCATAAATTATTTAAAATTTAAAATTAAATATAAATACTAATTAACAAAAACTGATCACACGATACGATAAACGATCACGATTACGGAATCCCAGAAAAATGATGCGACGAGGATCTTTTTCCGAAATATGGGAAGTGAAAAGTGGGTGACCAATTGAGATGGGTAAGCGGATCAATGCTCGTGAGTTAATATTTATTTATTTATTATTATTATTTTTTCGGGTTGGATGTTTCTTTCGCTTAAATTTGTTGTACGTTTGAAGTAAGCTTTGTTCGCATCATTATTATTCATTTCATGCGAGAAAAATTAAAAGAGACAAAAGAATGGAGATTTTGAGCCTTGATTTGGTTTGATTTGATTGTGGTCAAAGTAGGTGAGAGTGAAAAGTGGAAAGCTATGTGAATTAATTTGAAGTTTGGTAGGTAAATTCAGTTCAATTTCCAACACTTTAATCAAAGAGGTAGTTGTCGATTCCTCCTTCAAACTTGTATAAAGCTGTTCATTTTTGTCTTGAATTTTAATTGTAGTCAATTACACATCTGAACATTTATAATTGACCAATTTCGTACCAAGTGTTTAGTCATCCACCTTGGTCATGTGCACGGCACATTCTTGAGGGTAAAAAAGTAATACTATCCCTAATATGGACAACCTATCATTTTTTTTTCTTCTCCTCTTCTGTTAGTTTATTCCGTACACTTTTTATTTGAATTTTATTTCTAATGCGGACATCTAAGAATCTTCTCCTAGGTCTTGCTTTTTCACCACCGTGTTGGGATTGTGATGCCATCGCTTTTTCACCAACATGTTGGGGTTGTGATTTCATTTCATTAACCTTCTTTGTTATTTGATTCACATAACCATTTTGATTCACCGATTTCAATTCAAGGGGGTAAGGCTAAAATTACTATAAACTTCAGAAAGAAATTAGTATAAACTGGCCAATTATAAACATTCAAGGGGGTAAGGCTAAAATTAAAGTTCAGAGAGAAATTAGCCAATTATAACAATTCAAGGGATAATCGACTAAAATTAAAGTTCAGGTAAAAATTTGATAACTCCTTGCAAGTTCGGGAAGAAATCGGCAAATATCATGGTTATAACAATAGTTTTTAATTATAACTAAGTAGTTCATTCCTCCGGGATCCCAGGCAACCTTTTTATGGGTGCATCATGTGTGTAACGGCCAGTGGTTGGTTAGCAGCCAAAGGCCACACTTAACTTGCTTGTCACAACCACCAGAGAACACAGTAGATCCATCATCCTTCCAAGTTGAGCACAAAACCTATATAGATAGACATATATCCTTCCCAGTTATATCACAGAATGTCCCTAATTGACATACATTGATCTAATGTGATCTCAAATTAAATCACATACTTGGGCATGCACAAACATATGTATGTATCAGTAAAACTGAGAAATATTGGTGATCCTTATTGAAAGGACTCTCATCTTTTTAAACGAGATCGTAGAATAACAGTGCAAAAATTACAAAGTCCTAATTTTTAAAGAAAACTTAAATCAAAGTCTTCCAAAAGAGAGAGGGAGAAACGAAGAAACAAAAGACTTGGCTAATTTCCTATCTACCCTAAAACAAACGGACTCCTTAAAAGCCAAGGAACCATAAGATATGTACATAGGACAACTGAATCCAAGAGAGGAGAAGGAGAAAACTAGAGTCTTGAGGCAGTAAGTACAAGCCAAAACAAGGAGGTTGCTACTGTATTGTATGACACTCCTACGATTCGACGAAATATTGTTCTCAATCAAAATGGTTTAAAACAAACAGTCAACCTGCATCCAGAACGATAGACATGAAACTCGTCTCTATTTCTCAATGGATAAACATGACTGTCAAACAAACGGCAAGGAGAGTTCTTCAACACAACCAGTTTGATACAAAAGCTTAAAAACAAAAAAAAACAAAAAAAAAAAAGCGAAAAATAAAACTAGAAAGTATAGCCAGTTTTGATACCAAATAAAACTCACTCAAACTAAATGTTCAACACTATCAAACATATACCAGCTAATTTGATGCCAGATAAATCTTAATCGACTACTGGCTTACTGTCACAGGCTTCCTTTGCTTCAACCGCATCAGGACAATAACGTTTTGACAAAATTTCAACTTGTTCTGCAAATGACTTCATCGCATACTGACCAATGTGTCTGACCATTTGATTCCATCGCTTTTTACATACATCTCCAGACCTATGCTCAAGCAGATCATCCCAATCAACTTCTTCCATGCAACAAGCATCCAAGCTGTCAAGAGCATAAACTAGGCGGTAGTCATCAACATCAGCCCACTGACCATCAGCTACCAGAGGTGAAGACAATTGGTTATACCACTTCTGGCAACAAACAGGATTGGTTCTGGTGCCCAAAGTCTCACTGATTGCCTCCCACTTAATATTATCTCGCAGCATCCCATGCTTGGAATATTTTTTTTCTTCCAACGCCCGCATCCGCAGATCCTTGTTCACTAAATCAAACAAAGTCTGGTACTCCTCTTGGGACCACACTCCTGTCTTCATGTTTTGCAGTTTTATTCTACGCCATGCATCCTTGACATGAATTCTATGTTTGCCCAGTTCATTACCCACCTTTCTCCAGTTGGGTTTGGCTTCACCTTTCTCCTTAGCTTCAATAGCGGCACGTCTGACTTCTTCATACTCTTCCTTGCTCCAAGTACGTTCTGAAGCTCGTTCTAATAACATATGGGCTCGATAATATATGCTTTTCTTATCCCTCCAGGGCAAGGTTTCCCCAATATCCTTCCAACAATTTCTGATTTCAGGGTAATTCTTACAATTGAGTACCATGTCAATGCCTTCGTCACCCAGCTGATGTTCCTCTATGTATGTTAAAACAGCCTTTTTCACAAGCTCGTCTTCTTCTGCTGAAAACCGCTTACCTCGTACCTTGCCCACTTCTGCATCTTTTGAGCCATCAGACAGTGAAAAGACCTCAATATCATCAGCAAAATGTACTCGTTTTGATGTTTCTTTATGTGTAGAATTTTCATCCCCTGTATTTCTGTTGCTTATCTCATCTCCAGTTCCATGAACATTACCGTCGTTCTCTAAGGAATTATTTTCTTGAGTTCTGCTTTCGCTGCCCAATTTCTCACCTCCAGTTTCCTGCATTTCACTTCTTGAATTCTTACCATTCCTTGTTTTCTCTTTTTTCATGATTCCACCCTTCTCCATGACTTGCCCATCTGAATGCTTACTTTCTACTCCAGCCTCCTTTCCATCAGTTAAGATGTTCTGTACCGATTCACCTCCCACCTTTTCTGTCTTCTCTTTCTTCTTTTTCTTTTTCTTTTTATTCACTTCTCCTTTGTTCACTTTGGCATCGCCCATTTCGTCATCCTCAGATAGTTTTTTTCTCTTCTTTACGTTATCTGCAATGTCAGCTTCTTCCATGATTTTCCCATTGGATTTCTCTGTATCATTTCCAAGCAGCTGTTCATCACTCTGGTTCGACTTCAATTCACTATTGACCCCTTCTGTTTCCTTCTTCCTTTTCTTTTTCTTTTTGGCCCCTTCTCCACTTTCTCTATCAGTTCCACCATTGCCTTCCCCACTTTCCTTATCAGTTCCAACATTCTTGTCAAATTCATTGGATTTCTTTTTATCATTTCCGAGCTGCTGTACATCATTCTGCTTCAACTTCAATTCACCATCGACCCCCTCCATTTCCCTCTTCCTTTTCTTTTTCTTTTTGACCCCTTCTCCAATTTCACCATTCTTGTCAAATTTCTCCACCTGAACTGCCTCACTTATTTTGTCCTCGGAGCCTTCAATCGAAGCGGAATTTCTACCAGGTTCATCTGTCTTCCTTTTCTCCTTCAACTTTTTCTTCTCTTTCCTTGCTTCAAACTCCAAATCTGTAGTCTTTTCCTTTCCCATGTATTTCTTTCGGCCTTGAACAGCAAAACAAAACGGGAAAAAAAAAAAAAAATTCAGACAAACAACAACAGCAGCAAAGCCTTATCCCACTAAGTGGGGTCACTATACGAATCCTAGAACGCCATTGCGCTCGTTTTGCACCAAGTGTTCCGTTAGTTCTAAGTACTCCAGGAAAAAACGGGTCATGGAATTTCCGGAAACACGCATGCAATGACATTTAACATCCAGACACACATGTAAATGCAAACGCTATACAATCCACAATTTGAAACTCACTTAATCACACTAGAATACTAACTAGTCAATGATAACTGGAACTGGAAGAACTGATGACTGCAACCAAACAAACAAACAATCAGAAAACCCTAAATACAAAGGAAACCGCAACTTTGGTTTGTAAGTAAGACAACCACAACAGAAATCCAATTCCTTTGAAAAGGATAACAAAACAAAACCCCAAATTATTCTAGGGTCAGAAATATAAAACAGATAAACTGGGTTTACAAAATTGAGAAATTAAACCCTAATGGCAGAAAAACCCTAGATAAACAAGCACACCCACAATGTGATTCAAAAGAAGAAGGACAAGAAACCCTAATAAATAAATAAACAAACATGAATGATTGAGTAGGTTGCATGTTTACCTTGTTTTCTTCTCCTCGAATCAAATTCAATCCTCTTTGTGTCTGTGGCTCCAAGGTAGCTGCTTTTGCTTGTTGCTTATGGGGTTATGGAGGTGTTAATACGGCCGGAATCGATGAGACGATGCGGACGGAGGAGGCGGAGCAGACTAGTTAGTGACGATGACGAGAGACAGAAACCAACCGGAAGGAATGAATCTCGCTAATTGCCAATTTCCTATGGCTCAATTGACGGCGGTGATCTATTCTTCTTTATTTTTTAACGAAACATACTCGGTACTTCTAATTTTCAACAAAAAAATTGTATTTTTATCTTTTTTTCTGATACTATTTACTACACTTTTATTTGTCTTTTTTAATTAAAACTAAATTTTTTTTGAACTTTTCGTTAGTTTTTCGTTTCTTTTTATGAACGTTTCCCTCCATTCGGCATCAATTTCAATTTGGGCTGGCCCAGCCCATGAAAGGATACTGGACTAGAGGCCATGTGGTTTTATTTTTGCTGCAGCCCAACTCGACTGGAAACCCATGAGTTATGGCCCAGCCCATGAACGCGCATACTAAATTTATACACATTGTTGAATCAGCCATGAAGGATCTACGGAGGATTCTATTTGTAATTTATTTAGTATTTCTAAAAAATGTATATATAAAATACTTTAGTGATAAATTAATTATAATTTTTTATATTTATTTATAGTTGTATAATTTGAGCAAAGACTAGTGATAAGGTGTTCAAGTTCGGCTGAGATGATGTTACTCATCCTTAAGCTAAGTTCAAGCTCGAAATAATATGTTCAAGCTTGACTCGAATAACTGTTTTTCAAGTTTGAATTCGGTTCGTTTGTAAGTCAAACTTGAAATTTTGTTCAGCACGACTTAATGAAAAATGAAAGATGTTAAAATAAACTAAAATAAAAACATAATAGCAAATACTTTGAAATTATCGCACCTCCAACATTAAAAAATATGAGTTGCAAAGCTCAGGTTCATTTATGGACATAGCTTGAACGAGCCAAACCAGGACGCAATTTTGAATAGTTCAAGTTGGGTCATAGGCCAAAGCCAGAGCTTGATCTAACTGTTTTATTTTATATTTTTCTTATCATTTACGAGATTTGAATTCAAAATCTCCCACTTATAAATAAACATGAATATAACCAGATATACTAAATGACAAAAAATTTCAACCATATCTTGAATCATGCGGGCGATCCTTGCGATAAAAGTAATATGCTAATCTTTTTGTATCGTTTTAATTTTATCGGATGTCCTCGAAGAAACAAAAAACAAATAGGAATATGTGTAATTAAGTGCAACTAGGTGAACACGTGTCATGTGTGGGTTTAAGAAAGAGTAGAAGGGGAATTTGGCGGTTAGGGTTTTGGGAGAAGTGAAAAACACCGAGCCTCTTCTTATTTAGTTTTCTCTTGCCTGCATTCCTCTTCTGGGAGGACTGAGGAGGCACCTTCGCACTTGCTTCAGCTCTAACTCCTGATTCCAAATTTCTGCCCCGAAAATACTCAGGTAAACCAAACCAAACCCCTCTCTCTCTGGTACCCAGCGCGAACACGAAACGAAGAATTTGGGGGTTCACTTTTTATGCATGATTGTTAATATATGTGTGTAATTTAGGGTTTTCAACTACATTGATGGATGGCAAACGCACCACATTGTCTCCTAAAACCCCTTTTCGTTTCTTTCTGTCGGGCTTCTTCGTCCGTCCGTCTGATTTCAGAGTTTTCTCAACCTAACAAATTTCTGATTTTTTTTTTTAATTTTTAAATCTTTGAAATTTTTTCATACGTTGTGTTTGGTAACGAAGACAAAAATGGGAACCCATTTTTGAATTACCACAAAATAAAACCCTGAAAATGGTCTGGATGTTATTTTCTAACCCAGGGGCTGAAGCCTAAAGGGGTTTCAATTTCATTATGTTATGTGTAAAGCTCAGCCTTTAAATTTTAAAACTTTATCTATTTTTTCTTTGATTTGCAGATATATAGTTGCCGTTATCACGCATTTTGTTTTGCATTTTGTAATTTGCTTGTGGTTCCTGATTATACGAATATGAATGATGCTCTACCGCAGTTACTTCGGAGACTAAAGCACTCGCTTTTTATCATTAATTGATGTAGTACCCTTAATCTGAGATATGGAACCTACAGCTTTCAGATCAAGGGATAGGCGTAGCGATTACTTATAATAAATGAATATTTTAAAATTTCATAGATGTAATGGGTAGGTAGTAAGTTGCAGATTTATTCCGTGCCAAGCTCTTAAATGGGTGTGTTTTGGGAGCTAATGAAATGAACTTGGTCAATTGTTTGGTAGTTACTGTCTGAGAAATGGTTTGTCAACTGCAGAATCCAAATTGCTAAGAAATGTGGGTTTTTGTTTCCAAATTCATGCGTGTACACCAGAATTGAATCAAGTCATCAGTTGCGTCCATATTTTTTCCATCAAGTGTTTCAGAATACAGTTGGTAGATGAAGGGTTCGCCTAATAAGATGTCTAGCTCTTGTTGAACTGAAATTGAATTCATGTTTAGACTTTTAGAATCACACCAATTAACTTCTTTCTCTTAGAAACTTAACTAGTAGTTTAATAGGACTTTTAATGGTTCAGAGCGTTCGATTGCATCTGCATGTACTTCTGTTGTGCACTGAAGTTGTAGGTGACTGACAAAGCACAGAGATATTCTACTGGTTTCAGCTAGGAGACACCCAGATGGCACAGTGGGGTACTCGTCGGCGAATTGGCTTCCTTGGAAGACACGACGGAAATAAACCTCAACTTTCATCCAGCATCAGTGATTCAACACATGAAGTGAAAGCTGTGAAAACTGAACCCCTGGAGGTACCAGAGATCAAGAAGAGGAAGCGCCTTAGCCTCAGTGAACTGAAAGAGAAGGAAGCATTACTTTGTACGAAGAGGCCAACTAGTTCCAAGGTTATGACAAAGAAGTGTAGTAATGTGATTGAAAGATGGACAGTTGAAAGGTAGAACCTACATCACCTTTTGGTTGATTACACTGCTTGTAAGGCTTTTTGATATCACAACAAATTAAGTATATATGCAGGTATAAGCAAGCAGAGCAAGCTATAATGGAAATTTTGAAGGCTGAAGATGCAACTTTTGGAAACCCAATTTCCAGGAGCGACTTGAGGATGGCAGCTCGTAAGCGGATTGGTGATACTGGGCTGCTCGATCACTTACTGAAGCACCTTGATGGTAAAGTGGCACCAGGTGGGAACGACCGGTTTCGGCGGTGGTTCAACACCAGTGGAAGAATGGAGTACTGGTTGGAGAGTGATGACCTGGCTAATATACGGCAGGAGGCTGGGGTGCATGATCCTTACTGGATTCCAACATCTAGGTTGATGCCAGGTGGTGGCCCCTTTGATGATTCTGTTTCTGCTGGAAAACTGAAGCTACTCAAGGCAGAAGTAGATAAAATGAAGAGGTAAATGGAATCTTTATAAAACAAACTTGTAACTGATATATGTGTTCATAAATAATCTGTCTCTTTTTATTAAAAGTGATATACAGGAGTTGCTTTTATCCCAGAAGCAAGAGAAAGACAAAGCCAACCAGGTTGAGTTGAATGTTAAACAACATTTTATCGACATTACAATTTGATATTGGACTACTGCTGGATGAAATCTAAATCTGAGTGTTGGTTAAACAGGAGAGGCTCGAGGATTTGGCAAAATGGAAAGCTCAGTCTGAGCAAAGCTTGAAAGTGATTATAGGTTCTTGGAAGGGTATGCAGGTATATAAAATGGAAATCCCAGTAAATTGTTTGGTCATGTTTTGCATAATCCATCTACTATTGGACAAGAAGTATGTGTTGTGTTCTGTCGCGTATGTTTACAGCAGTTTGGTTCTGATGAAATTTCATATTCTTTTCTTTTCTACAGGACAATTTTGAGGAATTAATGACATGGAAGGATAAAGTCGAGCAACAGTTAGTGGAAATTACAAATGTTTTGAATAATATGCAAGGACCAAAGCAAAATACTGTCACCAAGACGGAAGCATCTGAGCAATGGGAAGATTGGCTAGAGAGCACCAACCTTGACAGTTTTCAGGGAAATAAACTTGTGCCGTGGTTTGAGAGCAACAGTCTGGTTAATTGTGAGGAAGAAGTTATAATCCAAGATCCCTGCTTAGCCCTACAGCTTAGATCAAAGCATGGTGATAGCTCATCTCAGGACCCTTTTTGGAAAGTCAAGGAAGATAAGGCTGAAATGGAGAGGTAACAAATAAAATGTAAAACCTCAAACCATAAAAAATTGTTATCTAAGCTGAGCAGTGTTGTGATTTTGCTGCTAGAAACGGAGATGTGTGTGAGCTGTTACTGGAGAAGCAAAGGGAATATCAAGCTAATGTGACCCCTGATTCTTCTGCGACTGCAAATTCAAAGTCGGATCTTGACAATCTGGTTGTGTTTCAGGTGATATGCTGACAACAGATTAATAGAGGACTTGATATGTGGAATTGTTACATTTTAAGTCTTTTGGAATGACGTAAACAAAGCCTCATTAAAATCTCCTTATTGACAGGAAATGTTTCAGGAGCTGTTTAATTGGAAGTATATAACAGAGCAGAAGCTGAGTGAGATATCAAATACTGTGAATGTGATGAAGCAGAACTCAAAACTTTTGACTCCTCCAGCCCCTCAGGTACCAGAAGATGGAAGTCACTGTATGGAATATCATCCTTGTTTCATGTTTTAGGATGATTCTAGACTAGCAAGAACCATAGGATTTAGATGTTGTATAGCATTTACAAAGCTGCTGCCTGAAATCACTGTTCTAGCTACTAAACCAGTGAGACCCGCTTCTAACCTTCATGTTGAGTCAGAACCCCTTCTAAGCATTGCTCCTTTAATTTAATACCGACCTTAAGTTAAATGTGACGCAAATGTTAATATACCGCTAATGGTAATATATAGGTTTAGACCGTTTTCCTAGGATGCACTTTATCTTTTGAATGCCATGGCAAATGAAATGATCCAGTCGCAGGTGGACATACCTATGTAATGTGTTTAGGTTATGAAATTGCGACAACTGATATGAAGCGTATTTACAAGGTTCCGCGTGCTTTTTGTTGCGCAAACTTTGTTGCATATGCATTTGGTGGAGACTTGTTTAAATGGACCCTCGTCTACATTACGTATTGTGATGATGATAGAATGATTATCTGTTGATTATATCACATATGAGCTAATAACGGATGCAGAAAGAGTTTATTACTCGTTTAGTATAAGTTAAATGATGAGTCAAGTTGGATTATGAACTTCCAGGAGAAGTTGTCACCATAATGATTAGTAAACCAAAGCAAGGCTGAATCTTGCGTTAAGGAAACTAGACGAAACCTGCATTATGAACTTCCAGATCTTAGGGAACATTTTTCTTCTATTCCATATAAAGCAGGAAGCCTTGTTGGCTTGGGATCGCCCTTTTTTTAGTAGTTGTCGATACTTTATCCTTACACATACGACATACTGTAGTCAAATAAGAGGACCACATTAGGTTATAGAACCATATAAATTTGTATGTGTAGGATACTGCTATGGCTACGGCTAAGTCTACAGATCGAAACTGTGACTGTTGAAATGGAAGATAGGATCGTCGCGTTGTCTCCTCAAATTGTGTGACCTGATCTCTTTGGCAACACTTGATTCAAAACTTGGAGGACCACAAACAATGACGCCCACATCGACGCTACCCCAATCCTTGGATATGGTTCCAAAAATTTCTGCATTCAGTAATAAGTAATCAGAACATGTACTAATCGGAACAAGTTTCTCTCGTCGGTCTTTGGCATCTGCGGAAATATACGTCAATTCGACATTTCAGGGAGCGGGGCATACCTTTGAAGTTCGGTCTTGCACCATAACGAATGCCTGTTAACTTTGAAAGATTTTCTCGGTGCTCATTTGAATCACTGCGACCTACAGTTTCTTCATGCTCCGCCTTATACACATCTGAACCATCGTCTTCGCATTGATCCTGCGCCGAAAATTTTCGCTCCCAAAGATGCCATAAACCAACCACAAGACCGCCAAAGACAACCACGCTTGCAACCATACAGAGCAGCAACAGAAGCCCTTTGTACCACCATGCAGATATACTGTACGGGTTTATGTACAAGACATCCAACAATCCCAATATGATAACAAAGCCTACCGTCGATGAGATGAGATATAGTCCGGACCATAGATTATGTCCGGTACCAACCAAAACAGACATGCTACACCTTTTCGGCCTGGGAGGACAACGAGGAGGAAACTCCAGCGCGCTGTTCAGAACTTGACCCTCTTCCTGCAAGTAGCAATCAAACTAAATGTCAAAGAACAGCTGAATAAAACACATTTCTTAGGAAATACAACGAAACCGATATCTAAACAAACATACCAACGGAGGACCAGATTCCCGAGTGACGTAAATTAGAGTCTGAATATTTAGTTTACTGGAAACTGAGTCCATGTCAATGGTTGAAAGAAGATGAAGCTCATTTGATGTTTTGACAGCCCAGACAATCAAAATATTTCGTACTTGACACAATCTCCCTTCCTTAATACAATGGACAATGTCACTCAGGACAGCCAGGAAAGGCGAAATCCCAATGCCGCCCGCTACTAAGACCAGATGTTCATACCTAATTAAAAGAACAATGTATGAATTAGTCAAACAGGAGTATGATTCAAAAAAATTTGTGATAAAAACAATTGAGACTTGAGAGTACATACACCAAGTGGTATGGTATCTCATGCCCATAAGGCCCCTCAACAGACACTGTTAGCGTCGCAGGAGGAGTGCAAGAGAGCGCGCTTTGCTGTTGTTCAGCCTCCGAATTTTTCAAGATCTTTCCTCTAAGATTTTCTGTCCATTTCCCAAGAACCTTGATGAGGACGGAAATGTGATACTTACCGTCCAGAGGACTGGATGAAACGCTAAAAGGATGCCATTGGAGCCATGACAGTTCCCGGACTTGAAGAAAAATAAAACTGAGCGCGTTGTACTGCAGATCTAAAGTACGGTGTCAAGAGCAAATTGTTACTCATTTGGTATAACAGAATATGAAACAAGCAAACGTGCGTGCGAAGAAAAATATTTACTTTCAGGTTTTGCGACGACTAATTCTACAGTTCCGCATGGAAGGCACTTGGCAGAGATAACATCAACGGTCCTTCGCGATTGGCAGAATCTCAGAAAACGATCAAGGATATAAATAAATATGCCTCCGGCAGCACTGGCGAAAAGGAAATCACCAACGTGCATAGCCAAGAAGGCAATGAAGATGACATATAGTTGATGAGTGTAGAAGAACAACTCAAAATTCAGCTTTCTAACTGGAGGGAGCGATGTGACCCACATCAACAGACCAGCAGCAAGGCTGATTACTCCTGCAAGATTTGCAACACCAATCTCCCTCCACTCCAATATCTGCATCAAATCAGTAATCGAAATTTTAAATATGCACTCGAACATCCTATATGCGACTAAATCTTTCTTTAGCATGAACACTCACTTCAGCAAGGAGATTGCCCTCCATTGCCCATGCCGCTATGTAACATAGTCCATGGAGAGTAAAGAGCGACATCGTGAGATGTCCCAGCCATACATGATATCTCGTAGCATGCTCGAAAGGGATATCTATAAGGCGAAGGAGAACCGATCCCCTTGCAATAGGAAGGAACAAAAATGCCAAGCAAAACATCCCAATCGAGGCTAAGTATGCCCCGAAAAATTCCAGGAACAAACAACTGACAAGTTCAAGTAAACAAGGACAACCATCAGCAAACTAAACCAATCTTGAAACCGAGGAGACAGAGCACATAAGTTTACTCTGACAATTCACCATGACATACTACAAGAGAATAAAGGGAAAGGGGCAACAAACAGAATTGCTGGTTAATTTATCAGAGATTTTCAACATTATACACAAGTAAAGAAGGTAATTTTCCGACGTTATAAACTGAGATTCTCAATTTCTCGGTCATTTACAGAGAACATGTGTCATTTAAAAGGTAAGTGATTAGACACCTAGATGAATAAGAATACTATGCTTTCCATCTGTAGTAAAACGGGATTCCTGCTAAGAAGCTGCTCCTAATACACACACACACGAGCACGTACGCATCATGGTGAATTCCACGAATCTAGCTAATTGGTTTATCTGCTTACGAATTTTACAGGCAAGGCAACTAAAGTCACTTAACTCATGTATAGATAGAAATTATACCTTTGTGCTTTAAGACTTAACGCATCAGGTATCGTGTTGAGAATGCTCACGGCATAATAGGACACAGACCACATAGTATACACAACAAAGAGTAATATCCCAATCAACTCAGCAGCAGAAACAACCCCAAATGGTCCATCCACAAGAATTGGGAATGTCCACAAGTGGAAACTCGGCTTTTGTGAAGTTTTCTTCTTCCTGCACACACAGTTCATATATGACATAATAAAATGTCGATTGGGTGAACATTCAAGTGATATGATTGAACTAGAACACCGAAACGTGAAGATGTATATATACTCATCAATCTGATTAAAGTAAAGGCAGGACAGCAGCTGGTAAAGGAAAGCAGTGATCAATGTATTTTTCAAAAGAAATCAATAGACAGACTTGTGGGGGAGCTCTTCTTCCCCGGAGATAGCAAGAAATGCTATTGAAAGCAAGGCAATAACGAGAAGAGGACCGTTGAACAGAAGGAGCAGGGTTCCTGCATCCGATTCCAAAGTCAACTTTAATTTTAGTTTTAGGTGAAAAGAAGAGCAAAGGAGGCAATGATGAGTTGATCAAATGCCTGCCAACAAACCTGTAGTCCCGAAAAGAGTTCCATCGGTGGCTGCAATCCAGTCACCAAATAATGTCTGCACAGAGCCTAGAGGGAACAGAAAAATGAAAACCACCCATGAAATGAAAAGCACCCACATTATGATCTTGAGAATCCATTTTGCCAAGGTTACGAAAAGAGGTATCTTCCGGACGAAGGCACGTCGAGAAGGTTGGCTCGAAAGAAGAAGGGGGTTATGGACACCGATTTCATCCATGGTTAATGGTTTGATCCTTCCTTCCTTCCTTCCTTCCTAATTATCAATGTCTGTAAGCTAGCTAGCTGCCTCAGTCTCAGGGAGTCAGTCGGTTCCCTGAGTAGTGAGTTCTGAACTGAACCAACATACATATATTTATACTCATTTAAATTAAGAGAGTTGGGAAAAAAATCCCAAGTCTGTGGAACCCTATACCGATTGCCATATCTACAGCGCCGGATAAACTTAAATTATCGATTAAATATTGACAAGATACGATATGACGGCGCAATGTATAAAAATTTCTAAGCCAATAATGCAGCTTGTAACCTTGATATCTCATCTGTACGGGATGCATAATGTTCCCACAAGTATTTATCAAGATTATGGTATAAAATAAACCACAGACTAAATAGAAAGTGACAGCTGAAGAAAGCAAGAAGAACCGGAATCGATTACAGTTTTACATACATAACGTTGCAAATTGCAATCCCGCATCAGCAACATGACAAAATGGATTACTACTTGCAGATGAACGGTTCCACTACTAATAATACCGAGATCTTTTGTGAATAAAACCTAATACTGTGCAGGTGGTTAAATTTAGATTATCTGTGTAATTAGACACAATGATTAGACATACAACAGAAATTATAATTGCAGGTGGTTACTGGCTGGTTTACACAGTACAGACTGTACAGTGATTGATGTTCACAATCCACAAATAGCTAAAGTAACAACAGTGATGCTCACAATTCAGTGAATTCACATAAAATATCCCATGAAAATTAATATTTATTAATACCCCGCGAAAAAGAAACATGA
>JAOTRO020000003.1:5188169-5198854 GCA_028566515.2 Pyracantha coccinea | reverse complement strand
GTATTATCTTCTGTCTCTTTCCTTTGCTTGGAAATCTGGAAGGCTAGATGCCATGCAAGTTTTAATAATGTTCTCCCCTATCCATATAAAACCATGAAATATGCAACAAATTCATCAAAGTTTCCCCGGTTCCTTCATCTCCTTAGGCTAACCTGCTGCATCCTCCACGTTGGGCCTCTCCCTTGCTAAATATTGTTAAGATCAACTATGAGGCCTCATGGTCAAAGGGTTCTTCGTGTTTAGGTCTTGGAGTGGTGGTAAGAGATGCATTTGGGAAGTTAATCATAGGTAAAGGAGCCAAGGGTACGGCCGCCTCCCCTTTGGAGGCTGAGGCTAAATGTGCCCTTCTTGCCATGGAATTAGCAGTGATTTTTTAATCCAATTCCGCGACACTGGTTTAGAGAATCAATGGCTCTTCTTGTAACATCTCACATCGACCAATGGAGAGGGGGTGATGTGCCTTATATGTACATGCTCACCTCCATATAGCACAAGGCCTTTTGAACTCACTAGCTTTGGATTCCATCGGAACTTCGAAGTTAAGCGAGCTCGGACGAGAGCAATCTTAGAATGGGTGACCCACTAGGAAGTTATCATGTAAGTTCCCATAAACAAAACCGTGAGGGTGTGGCCGAGGCCCAAAGCGGACAATATTGTGCTACGGTGGAGTCGAGACTGGGATGTGTCAGAATGGTATCAGAGCCACTCTGCCGTGTGGTGTGAGTGTGCCGATGAGGACATCAGGCCTCTAAGGGGGTTGGATTGTAACATCCTACATCGACCAACAGAGAGCGGGTGACATGCCTTATATGTACATGCCCACCTTCATATAGCACGAGGCCTTTTAGGACATCATTGGCTTCGAATTCCATCAGAACTTCGAAGTTAAGAGAGCTTAGGCAAAAGCAATCCTATGATAGGTGACCTACAGGGAAGTTCTCATGTGAGTTCCCATAAACAAAACCGTGAGGGTGTGGTCGGGCCCCAAACCAAACAATATTGTGCTACAGCGGAGTCGAGACTGGGATGTGTCACCTTCTGTCACTCTTGATAAGCCATTGTCCCTATCTTCAACCAGATTCGCAATTTGAGTCACTCGTTCTAGTTTCTTCGTTGGGCTTGGATCCCTTGCTAAGCAAATTTTGCAGCCAACTAGGTTGCATCGCAGTGTAAAAGAGGGATATGTCTGGAAGTCTGGGTGACCAGACCCTCATCTGCTTCCGTCCGTATTTTATCTAATGACGTTCTACCGTTTCCATATTAGGCCCTGGGTCTTGGTGTTCAAAGAAGGGTGACTGAAGCTTCGCTTCAAATCATGTTATCCTTCCTTGTTCACGTGGTGGGAGACTTGCCCTGGTTTTTTTATTCCTTTTTGTTTGTTTTCTGGCCTTAATTTGCTGTCTTGGCCTTGTATTTGCTTTGGAGCTTTGCCTCCATTTCAATAAATTTTTGTTGACCAAAAAAAGAAAGGAGCAATCTTTTAGAAAAATTATCATAATAATTTTAAATAGTGGATCCATGAAGGACAACCACAAGAGTTGGGAGAAAAATATAATTGATTTAGAACATTCTAAAATTGTGTTCCCATTTCCCAATGTAGGATTGATTATTTAAATGAATATTTATAATCTAGAAATATCGGTACATATTATGTCCATTCTAATTTTCTAAATGAGAATGATGTGTCTCTAATTATTTGTGCGGTGGCATTTAGACAAGTATGTATAGGTTTATTTTAAAAGAGTTTAAAAATCTTATTCATTTAAAATTTTGAATGAGTCTATGAAATCCAAAGTGTATGAATTTAATAATGAAGGAATTTAAAAAGTGATGATTTTCGATGGATTTGAAGGGTTTTATAGTGTATTTTAAGAAGCAACAAATCCAACCTCTTTTATTAGATTTTGAGGGCATTGCAATTTGTGAAAATTATCATGTTGATGAATAATTTGATATCTAACTCACAATTCAGGGTATATCAGATTTCTTACCAACAAGTAACGATATATACTACTAGTGTTGGGACCCAAATTAAACAGTAGGGCATGTCCAAGGCCCAACGTCTTACTTAACACATGACTTTGTTGTTGGGTATTTATTTTTAATGGAAATGAACAGTGACCGACCCAAAGGTTTGAAAGAACTTTTGACGTGGTAACAATGGGCAACAAGACTGCTCTCTTTTCATACTGAAAGAGATTAGTCAGCCGAGTTTTGCATAAGAAAAGTGCTTTTTAATGGCAAAATCTGTAAATCCAAGAGGATCAAAGCTCAAGTATCCAAGTGGGAGCTCATCCTTTGACAAATATCCCATCAACCACATAGGTGAAAAGGAATGAATTGAGTTACAAAGGCTTAATTCTGAAGGAAGAAATAATCTATTAAAGGCATCAAAATAAATAGAGAAAAGAACACTCAACTCAACACAAAAAGACTTTTAAAAGCTTTGCAACCTACTTTTTTGATTATTCCTTCTGTAGTTTAAATATTTCTTTGTATTTATAGCTTTGCTACTTACCTTTGTAGTATCAATTTCCTGTATTAAAGCCTCGTACTAGAACATTGCTTGCAAATGCAAGAACTTGCCTGACAGACATTGTAACTTGCCAACAGAGGTTTAAAACTTTGCACGATTGCTTGTGTTTATGATTTATTGACGTTTAGTGTTATTTACTGCCATTGTACTAACGTTCCTTGAGTATTTGCAAGCACTATTCTTTCAGTTCTCTTTTCATTTCATTCTACCTTGCTTTTTGTCTTTCTTCTTCTTACGAGGAATGCAAATTGAGTTGGATCATTACTGATCAGTTTGTGATTTATTTTGGCATTCAATAGAACAGAAATATAAAAGTCCTTGTCTTTATGGAATAGAAAAGAACTTAAATATGGATTTAACCCCTCCATAGGAACAATCTTTTGAGAAGAATCAGTTTACTTGTGCCGCAAGCAAATGACCTATATGTACAACACTTAAAACTAAACAATTTGTTGGTTTTGGTTAGCAGTGGCACGTCTAAAAATAACTTTATTTGTAAGAGATCCTAAAAGTCTACTCAAGGCTTGACTAGGACACCTTCAAACTAATAAGAGTTCATCACTACGCATGGGAGAGTCGTCTGTGGATCTCACAGCCAACAACTAGACTATCATTGTAAGCTGCAATTTTGTGTCTAACATTGCATTGTTTTAAGGGTAATACTAGGGGAACCAAACTTCTAAATCAAATGATGTGGATTCCGATGATTGAATTATTACTCAAGTTTTGCTTAACGTGCTTATTTGCTATTGGTGACATATCATTTAGTTTGAAAATTTGGTTTAAATTTTTATCCCCCTAGCATTATCCTTGTTTTAAAGATCATGAAAAAATGCATTAAAAACCTCATTAAGAAATTAGGGCTATCCAACGCCAGAACCCCTGGAGGGACTTTGGTGAGCCTTTTTATTTTGGCGCGCTTTTTATTTTTTATTTTTTAAATTTCCGCCATTTTCCCATATTTTTTCGAAAAAATCATCAAATATTAAAGGGAACAATTGATGAGTAATCTTACCCTCCCTCTCCAGAAAAGTCAAACCCTGAACATGGCGACATGGCACATGTGCTCGGACGCCGGCAACAATTACCGGTGGTACCCGGACCCCAAACCCGAAGCCATAAACGGCGTCGTTTATCGTCCTAGTGAGAGTGATAGGAGCAGCAGCAGCCGGCTGCCATCCATGCGGGATGTGTTGCTGCAAGGATGTTCTAAGCTGGCGGAGGCTGAGATTCGAAATCAGGTTGTTGAGGGAGGTGGCGTTGGGATGTTCCGCAACGGATTCGGAAAGCCCGTCGCCGTCAAACAATCTTCATTAGCCAAAGCATCTTCGTTGCTTCTTGGCTCCCAAATTACAACACCCTCAGGTCCAGGCACGATCACACTCTGCTCAGTTTCCATTTCAATTTCAGTTTCAATTTCAATTTTGATATCATTTTCTATGCAACCTCACGATTTAGGATTTAGGATTTAGGGGAAATATGAGAAATTGATTAAATTAGGAAATTTTTGGGATTATAATTATTTGGGGCAAATTTGATTCTAAGTTCAAGGTGGGTGCGCAGGGCAAGTGCAAGCTACGATTATGAATAGCAGAAGTGGATGTGGAGGCGGAGGCGGATGTGTAGGTGGTTTATCTAATTCCCTTTTCCACACTGGATCCGGTAAAATGGTTAATATATCGCCTGACAGTCTTGTCAGGGCGAAGACATTGCTTGGATTCCAAGACGATGTTAATGTTCCCACCAAGATTGGTGGTTTTGGTTTTAACAGTGCTGCCCCGGTTGCGGGGACTCCTTTAATTATGAATAAGACTGTTTCACTGCAAACTAGATTTCAGAATGATCCCGAACGGCTTAATTTAACTCCGGATAAAGTTAAACATTCATCAATCAAGTTCCATACAGCAGGAGGGAGATCTATATCTGTTTCTACTGATGCAATACAACGTGCAAGGAGTCTACTTGGTGACCCAGAGTTGGGAAATTTCTTCAATGAGGCCAATGCAGGTGACTTGGGTTTCTCATTTTCTAAAGGTAGTCCACACGATAACGGCAATCCCATTTCCCACCAGAAGAAGATTGACAACTTTTTAACCAATACTTCTCCATCTCCACTGCAACCATTGTCTAATCAGTTGTGGTTGTCAGCTATAAGTTCGGGTACTAACCTGATTACTCAATTCGATGGTGTTAGCAATGAAACTGCTTCTAGGTCAAACAGTAAGTTAGCTTATCGGCAGAATTCCCTTAGCAAGACCCACAATACAGTAGAAAACAATTGTTTGGCAAATGGTATTGGTTTGAGGACTAATAATGTTGGAATGCCACCAGCCATACCATTGTTTGATATTGGCACACCAGCTACGAATAATACACAGATGACTGGTGTAAAGAGGAGGCTGGGAAGAAGTTCTATTTCTCCATTCAAGACTTCTCCATCTCCACTCCAACCATTGTCTAATCAATTGCGGTCGTCAGCTATAAGTTCGGGTACTAACCTCATTACCCAATTCGATGGTGTTAGCAATGAAACTGCTTCTAGGTCAAACAGTGAGTTACCTTATCGGCACAATCCCCTTAGCAAGACCCACAATACAGTAGAAAACAATTGTTTGGCAAATGGTATTGGTTTGAGGACTAATCATGCTGGAAAGCCGCCAGCCAAGCCATTGGTTGATATTTCAAATACTGTTAGCACCACTGCTATGAATACTACACAGATCACTGGTGTAAAGAGGAGGTTGGCAAGAAGTTCTATTTCTCCATTCAAGAAGCCTCGCACAAACTCCTCCACTCCATTGCATAGGAATGTTCCCCTTGTTCCTAATGGTAAAATTTACTAATCTCCTACGACAACAACTCTGTTTATATTGGTTACTAAATGTTATGATAAGCTACCATTCCATCAGGTTTGTCTACATTGTCCTCTGATCATTCATGTTCCAAAAGAAGGGTTTCTACACGATATCCTTCACCTGTGACTAGAATGTATGTGAAGAAATACTTTGGAATGCCACGACCTGACCAGAACATGGTATGGGGACTAATAATTCTGTTAATTATCTCAATAGATTATCCATGCCTTGGCACTGATACCATTTTATGCACCAAATTTAGTTGGAGTGTTTATCAGATCCAGTAAGCAGAATCACCGCAACTAATGCGGAAAAGTATACATTTCTTGATGAGTCTGGCTTAAACTGCATAGGAGCAGAAGCTTTTGTCCACATGCTGGCCTGTTATGGAGCGTCAATGCAATATACCTCCAGAGAGTAAATATTTCTGTCCTTATATAATTTCCTTCAGCATTTCCCGATAGAAAAGAAATTATAAGGAAAAAAATGTTCATTTCTCTTTAGCTTGCACACATAATATTGAGATTATTGACGTATATAAAGTTTGGACAGAATTCATCAGTGAAACCTTAAATGCACTACATACTGAATGTTGAAAAACAGCATAGGACTCACTCACATCTTGAAGTTGTACATACAACTGGCATGATAGTATGGGTTGCTTGTGTTATCATCTTGGATTTGTTTGCATTGTATGCAACTTGTTGAATTTCATCAGTACCATGTATGCCAATGTTCTGCATCTTAGTTATTTCTAAACCACGTACCTGACGTTTTGTTGAGCATTCTTTAATTATTCCTCTATCAAGGTGGGTCACAAATCATTACAAGTGGGTTGTCTGGAAACTGGCTTGCTATGAGAGATATTATCCAGCTAAATCGTTTGGAAAATTCTTAACAGTCTTCAATGTACTCGAGGAATTGAAGTATAGGTATCCGTACTGATAAGTTTATAATAATATAATCATACAGTTTACCCTTGGGGCTTTTCGGGATTCCACAATATCAATATGCACCTTATTTGGACAGATATGAAAGAGAAGTGAATCATGGTCACCGGTCTGCAATTAAGAAGATTCTGGAAGGAGATGCCTCACCTTCTTCACCGGTGGTTCTATGCATTTCTACTATTCGCTCAAATTGTGACCCAAATATGGAGACTAGCTCTGGAGCTGAAAATAGTAATGCTGCAAAAGTCGAGCTTACTGATGGTTGGTAAGTAATTACCTTCATACACTTATATTGTATATAAAGATGGCATGTAAGATTATCTTGTCTAACAGGTATTCAGTGGATGCTGTTCTGGATGCACTCCTGTCAAAGCAGCTTGCTAGCAGAAAATTGTTTGTCGGACAGAAGCTTCGGGTAACTAATATGTTTCTCTAATTTTTGATGCATCGTATTTAAGAACTAAACCATTCTGTTCAGGTTTCTGCTTGCTTATAGTTTATTATGTCTTATGAAGATCTGGGGAGCAGCACTCTGTGGCTGGGCTGGGCCTGTTTCACCCCTCGAGGTTCTCAATGCTTTTGCAATTTTCCTGAAGTGAAAGTTCTAAAACTTTAAATCTTGTTGTTAGAGCGATTTCTCAGGTTTGCTTCTGCTTCAGGTTTCAAGACAAGTCTCTTTACGGCTGCACATAAACGGAACATATAGAGCTCATTGGGCTGCTCAATTGGGATTTTGTAAGAATCCTTTGGGATAAATAATGTTTTGTTATATTGTCTTCCTGTGCATGATTCTCATATTTATTCCTACAGGTAAAGGTGTTTGTGCTCCCTTAGCATTTAAGTGTGCCAAGAGTGGCGGAGGTCCAGTCCCTTGCACTCTTGTAGGAGTCAAACGGATATACCCTATTCTTTACAAGGAGAGGTAATGTGAAATATTTTATAGTTACTTGAGATGATACTGTACGTCCTCTTCCGAATTATGAAATTAATCACTGTTCTTTATTTTCCTTCTAGGTTAAGTAATGGAAGATCTATTGTAAGATCCGAGAGGTTGGAGACCCAAATGGTGGAATCACACCAACAGAGGTGTCTTTGCCGATAATTTCCTTTTTGATAGCATTCATACATCATGTTTCCTTTATTCATTCAAAATCTAGAATTTGTTAGCTTGTCTTTAAAATATTCTCCTGTCTAGTTGCTCTTGATTTATTTTTTCTTAACCTCAAGTATGCTAAAAGGGTTCCTATTTTGTCACATATGGGTCTTGGTTTGCTGGAAGCTACATGATGGTTCTGGATAATTTGGGCCTTTTATAGCTTAGGAGAAACTATTAAATGAAATTACATGATTATTTATGATATGCTGTACTAGATGGTGCAGGAATGCATGAGCTTAGTTGGGAAAATTAAATATGCTGAAATGGATGACTGGCTTTCCTAATAAGCAACGAATAATTAGAAAGTGCTTTTGATGAAAAGTTAAAATATGATCTTGGGAGTGGGAATATTATTCTTATAAGAATTGTCAATTGTTATAACTCATAAACATCCCAAGAAGGGTTGGTTCATCAACAGCCTTAATACAATTTTGGTTAAATTATTGAGTGAAAGTAGAGTATGATTCTGCAAGATGTAAGGGTAGTGATGAGGAATATAAATATTAAGGATTACTAATTCTTTAGATTTAAACTCATAGGGTTGCTATTCTTCAGAGCTAATAGTTTTGTGTACATATATACTCAGAACTTGAATTTATTTCACATCAAATAAACTTACACTTCCGTACATTAAAGGACACCCCTATTCTCATTCTACAATCCATATATAAAAATAGCAATCCATATTTCAACCAATTTTACAACAAGAAGTATTATTCCACATTTACAGTAGATATTTAGTGAAATATGAACATAAGTGAAGTTTTATCTTAGGATTCATCAAAAACAATTGTTTTTGGTGTTATATCAGCAATCTTCCTAAGCGATGCATTAGACCCTTGATGTAAAATAGTGGGAGTTGAGAAAATTTGAAATATGAACATATTTGAAGTTTTATCTTAAAATTCATTCTAAAAAATGATTTCCTTTTGGGTGTTACATCATAGCTGACCCCACTTAGTGGTATAAGGCTTGGTGGTTGTTGATGTTATATCAGCAATTTTCAAAAGTAATGAGTTGGAACTTTGATTTAAAATGTGGGGGTTGAACTCTCTCCCTCTCTCTCTCCAAACATACTCTCTTGCAAGACTATTCCTATGTGCTGTGGTTGATATTTGTCTTGAGTGTAGGCGCTCTAATGTTATAGAAGGCGTTATCTCTGAGTTCCAAAGAGGATTAGAACATTCGCATTTGTGTAATGATAGCGATGATGAAGGAGCAAAACTGTTGAAGATACTACAGACAGCAGCTGAACCTGAAATTTTAATGGCAGAAATGAGTGCAGAACAGTTGAAATCTTTTGCCAAATATCAAGCAAAGCTAGAGGTGGGTTGAAATGTTTTGTTTGAATTTAAGTCTGGTGTAGAATGAGATTTTAATCAAGGAAGGTTTGGATTTAGGCCATCAAACAGTCAGACATGGAGAAATCAATTCTGAAAGCACTGGAAGATGCCGGCTTAAGCGAGAGGGAAGTCACGCCATTCATGAGGGTGAGGGTGGTTGGACTAACAAGAAAATTATACCAAGGGAAAGACAGTTCCAAAGAAGGCTTAATAACAATCTGGAACCCATCTGAGAACCAGGTGAATCCAAGTGTGTTTTGTTGTATGGATCCCCTTTTAACAGCTATTCTGTTGATCTCTTTCTCTGTCTCTGCTGCCTCTCTTTTCCCTTGTGTGTTTATCGAACATAAATGATGAATATGCTCCACTGAAAATTTATTTGCTGAATGTTACAATGCTACTTATGAGCATTATCAAGTTTATTTTCCGGTAGAGCAGACGTCTGAGCTGGTCGAGGGATGCGCATATAGCATTTCTGGACTTATACCAACAAGTTCTGATGGAGATATTTTAAAATTGCTGGCAAGAGGATCAACAACAAAATGGCAGCCTTTATCTCAGCAGGCATTAAACTACTTCAAGTAAGTTTTATTTATGTAGTTTATTTTTCTTTATTTTCTTTTTACTTCTTTACTAAAGGGATCAGATCCACCTCAGGCCATTTTTCAGTCCTCGCGAATCAGTCTTATTGTCAGATTTGGGTAAAGTTCCTCTTTCCAGGTTATTCCTAAACTAAGCCTATGCTTTTTCTATTGATTTTTCTGCTTGTCTCCAGAGAAAAGTAATGTGGAATTAGTTGATTTAGTTTATTTTTTGGGTTGTGGGGGGTTGTTATGCAGTGAATTTGATATTGCTGCATCCGTTGTGTTTGTGGGAGAGGCTTATATAGCTGCTCAGCAGAAGAAACAGTGGGTGTTTGTGACAGACGGCTCCAAATCTGAATTAAAGTCAGAAGGATTATGTGATTCTCTACTTGCAATCTGCTTCTCTTCACCATACATTGACAATGTTTCAAATGCTCCTATAAACTATAACCTCGCAAGATATATACTGTATGTAATGTTTCTTCTCAGTTAATTTCAGAACGCTACTGATTCAAATCATTGCATGAGGCACGACTAGTATTTTGAAATAGAATACGATGGTCGCTTTTTCGGTTTCTTTTAATCCTACATTTGAGTAGATAGATATGATGTTGACTGTAATTCATAGATATCTGAATGCTTAGACCATTTCCAATAAAGGGTCTAAAAGGTCGAAAATAGGCCGAAAACCTCTTTCCAACTGAGGGCTAGACCAAAGGGCTCGTGGGCCCCACGGAATCTGAAAGGGCCAGCCCGCTGGCTAGCCCAATTTCATTTTTTTTTTCTTTTCCATTAGCCCAACCCTTTTTTTTTGTGTTCTTTTCCATTTCCCAGCAGTTTTTTTATTTCTAATTTTTTCCTACACTATTTCTCACATATTTTTCATTATTTCATACTATCTTACCTCATTTTATTTCAATTTTCCCATACTATAGCACTTTGGCCTTCTGTTGGAGACGATTTTTTGTGACAAGACTAAAACGAGCTCTATGGTCTTTTATGACCTAGTACTGTTCATTAGAATATTAATATATTGGAAGGCTAGAAAGCTAAAATGAGCCATCTATCCCTCATTCGATTGGAGATAGCCTTATGTTTGAAGATATGTTTGTTTGTTTACTCTTTTCTTTTTCTCTGTCTCGAGTCTAAAAACAAGTTTTAAGTCTGCATTTTATATACCTAAATGTTGTAAAATCGACGGTGTGTGCAGTGGAATAAATAAACAAGACACAAAATTTACGAGATTCCTCTACAGTCAGTG
>JAOTRO020000003.1:5144761-5163804 GCA_028566515.2 Pyracantha coccinea | reverse complement strand
TGATGCGGGATTGATATTCTTAACATAAACAAACCATGTTTCTCACTTAAGCACTAAAATTTTGACAACGTTAATCAAATGGTTAAATGATTAATTTTTTATTAGGTAATGATGATTTAGAAAGTAGACGGTTCCGATCATCAATTAACATTGCAAGATAAAAGAGGAGTCCCCCTTGCGCCATTTGATTTTGGCTAGGGATGAGCTGAAATGTCTTCAGCTTTTCTGGATTCCACTGGAGATTAGTCTTGGATTCCATTGGAGATTAGTCTTGCCCTTCGAGATGTGGAGGCTTGAACAAAAAATAAAATAAAATTGTGATAAACAAAATTTCGTTAATTATCTAAATCCCACTCGATCCTAAATAGGCCATTGGTCTATAAAAGCCGATGTGATTTAGTAGAAGGTTGACATCTTTGCCTTTAATCTTTCTTTTGCCAGGAATGGATATATTAAAGCATTTTTTGTGATTAGTACAGCAAGCATAATGATGTAATTTGTGTATTAATTGGTGAATTTTCCATAGTAATTGAAACTGTTAATCAGAATATAACATGATTGTGTCAATATGTGGGCAAAAGATGATTCAACTGAAAATAGCTTGCCAGTGGACAGACACCACTAATTACATTATTATTAAAGCGCTTCTTTTCTAAGCAAGAAAATCAAGACTAAGATATCGCTTTTCATTTGTGACTCAGACATGTTTTACCTTTGCTGGTGTGACTAAAGTAAGAGTACTGTTACACTTATCATATTTTTCATATCATGTTTGTATCACCTCTCTAATAGAGGTAAGGTCACCAATACACGAAGATCTCCTCTATTAAAAAGATGATATAAATGTGACATGAAAATTGCGGTAAGAGTAATATTTTTGCTGAAGTAATAGTATATACCGTGGGACCTAGAACAATATACAATGGCGTTTCAGTGTTTATGAAAAAAAAAAACCTCATATAACCAAAACATAACGTGATAAGGCATTGGGAGATGAGTAACGATATCTTGATAATTTAGTTTGATGGTTAAGAACAAAATATACTAATCAATTAAAATGAACTCGCCTCTCATGTTGGGTGAACTTAAGGTTTCAAATTTAAAAATAGTTCAAGTACTATATAGAGGTGTGAGTCTGCGCAAGACTGGATCCATCTTAATTTATTCCCATGAAGTCCTAGCCATTAAAAAGAAAAGGCAAGCACAAGTAAAGGAAGACCTTTTTCTTTTTCTGTTCATATTATTGGTTTTATAGCCTTTTTATCTACATTGTGTTGTAAATTTATTTCGTGATTAATTTTCATGAAGCGTGCACTACTATTAGTCTTAAACAATTAAGAATGAACTAAAATAACTATTAACTCAGACGTTCAAGAAGACTGATAATGAGAAATATCGGAGTTTACTTTGATATGCACTATGAAACCGTAGGGATCCGATTTTTTTACCATTATGGCAGTCACTAGAGAAGCATACCATGATTATTATATACTTGGGATTTTTTTCTTTCGGTAAACCCCTCTCGCAGCCTCTATAATACACAAATTCTCAATGGGTTTCAAATCCTAGGGACACCCTCTATACCCTACATGCCGACTACCAAACAATGTAAAGGTTTCCACACGAGATCTGGTAGGGCGGTGCTGCCCTTTCACAGATTTACGTGCCCCCACATGCAAATTATTGTGTTTTTTTCTCGAACAAGAAATAATTCCACATTCTAATTTGACCATTCGGCTTTAAATTCTCTGGACCATGCATGCATTCCATTAGTCTGCTAGTCTTTTCTTTCCTCCTCAATTTACTGCAACAAATCAGACGGACCAAACCAAAACTTCTTTGTCTACAGAAAAATGGTGGCTTGATCAGTTTGGTGGGTGCCACTTTTTGAAGACTTTGTGTTGTGACTCTTGTGAGAATTTCACATGGGTTTTTATGGTAAGGGTACCCTTTGACAAAAGGGTCAACTACCCTACAGTTTTGACCCTCTGATCTCTCCTGTTGCCCTTTCACATGGCACCACATGATATTGCCATTGTGTTGGCCCTCCCTTTTCAGGACACTGCTTCCATAATTGGTGACCAAACTGAAACTCTAATAGCTCAAAGCTTAAAAAGATAGCTGCTATTTAGTAGTTACTTATTACTGCCATGCCTTTTAACTTTTCAGTGAAGATATATGATCAGAAACATTATTATGTACTGGGTGTGAAGGCTGGCAGGCTGCAAGCCAGCGCAAGTGAACATGCATATTGCAGGATTTGAATCCCGATAAGGGTTTTTATCATGCATGCATTAATTAGCTGTGTTCGTAGGGACAAGTTGAAAGAGTGAATTTGTATAAATTTGTTGGCTGGGACATTTATGTAGGATGAGGGCACATCATTTACGTATAATGATATAACCATGTGAATGCATATGCTAAAAGTCACACTCGATCAGTCTCATTCATCACAATTCACAGGGGCTGTGCTTTATCAAGCCTTCAATAAATGAGTCGAGCCCAGATGAGTTAAGACTATAGCTCTATTCATTGATCTACTTGAACCTTTAGACTTAAAAAATCCGAGTTGGACCAAGTAAATCAATATCATTCTACTCATATTAACAAAGGTGCTTTCGTTTTTCTTAAAGATCTTGCGAATGTTACAAAGCAAGAGACTTGTAATTCAAGTAAGAAAATTTACCCGTACAACTAAGGTTTTTAGGTTCAACTCCCCCATTCTCTCAATATCGTTAGTGTCAACCAAAAATGTAAAAGAAAAACAAAAGGTGTATGGGATGTAGATAATGAATTTTATTTTCTTTCCTATCACTAGCTTTATAGGTTGACCCCCATATTTCAATATTTTTCGTAGTATTTGATTAGTGTACTAAGTAAATGTTGTCGTATGTTAGAAGTGGTATCCCAAAAATTACAAAGAGCGTGCAGGGCAAGGCAGCTACGACGATACAGTGTGTGAATGGGCTTTTGCTTTTAAACTATATTATACGTATATGCTTTTGAAATTGGGTTTATGAAGTACTTTTTATATCATGCTTTTCTTTGCGTTTGCTAATATAATGCAAATGTTTATGTGTTGACGATGATGTGATTTATAATCTTGTGAACTTCACTTTGGAACGTATTTCTATTATGCAATACTTTATGCGATATAATGATTTTTGACACTTGTGATTAATGAGATTATCCATGACATGTTTTAATATGATTTATCCACTCATCATGTATACTTAAACGGTGTCTGTAGTACTATTCAGGGTTAGGACCAACTTCACGTTTACGTTCACATTGGTTCCATTGTAGGTGTCAGCCTGTACTTTGCATTAGGCAACTAAGACTCGTACGTATGTGATGCGCTTAGCGACAACATCACGTGTATGTAGTACTAGAACGTAGATTTATACACCCGACTTGTTCAAGTCAGAATACCTCTACGTGAGCTCTATCTTATTGCAATATCTGGTTTGTGATGATTTGTGATATACCTACTTTCTAGCTATACTTGATTTTCATTGATTCCATGGTATTTTATTATTATTATGGGTTCACAATGAGATACATTGGAATTGTGATTTCTACTTGTTGGATCTTTCTTGTTGATTTTATACTGAGGATATATAAGATTAACCCAATTTCTCAGGATAACTGTTTCTACTTTAATGCTTAGTTTTTCATACTTACAATGTGGTATGATTTTGAAAATTATACGGGGTTTCACAGCAAAGGGTTAGTAGGCCGAAAGAGAAATGATTTTTAAGTTTACTTTTTCGGATAGATTGGATAGGAAACAAGATTTCTAGTTTATATTTTCAAAATTTTGGGTTGTTTTAAAATTTCTGAATCAGAGTTTTCACACATTTTCGGACATAATTCGTAATCCTTATTTTATAAGTAGGCTTTTTATACAAAATGGTCTCTGAGATTTGTATGATCAATAGAAATGGTCCCTAAGATTTGAAATCAATAGAAGTGGTCCCTGAGATTGTCTACCATCCATGATTTTGGTCATTCTGTTAAAAACTCCGTTAAGCGTCCCGGAGCTCTTGGCCAGAAGTTTGGGCAATTTTCAAAGCTTCGTAACTCAATCGTTTCTCAAGCAAATTAAACTATAATGTATCAAAATGAAGATAGGAAAGTGTAGAATAGGATTATACCTATTTGGAAGCCCAATGGTTGCCGGAGATGGCTGGAAAATAGCCTGAACTGTGACTGGTCCGCGGAAAAATTGGAAAACTCGCCGGAAACTGGGTATACTTTAAACGTTCATAACTTCTTCAATACTTAACGAAATCAAGTGATTCAAAAACAAAAATCATACTTCTTGACGAGATGAAGAGAATGATACATTTTTTGATGGCTAGATCGTCGTTGTTTGGCCGAAAAATGGCTCAAAAGTGGCTAACTCGAGACCAAGATAGCCACTTTTGAGCCGTTTTCCGGCCAATCCATGGCGAGTTATGTCACATCCCCGCCCTGGATCCACCACATCTCAGGCCCGCTCCACCACCGTAGCACGATATTGTCTGCTTTGGGCCCCGACTACGCCTTCACGGTTTTGTTTCTGGGAACTCAGACGAGAACTTCCCAGTGAGTCACCCATCATGGGAGTGCTCTCATGTGCTACTCGCTTAATTTCAGAGTTTCGATGAACTCCAAATCCAGTGAGTTCCCAAAAGACCTCGTGCTATATGGAGGTGGGCATGTACATATAATCTTTTCTCAACGATCAAGATTATTTTGTCCCATTAGATTTTTGTTGCCCTCTAGTGCGTTCTAAAGACCTTTAGTTTTGACTTGGGAGGTGCTATCAACACATATATTTTTACCTCTCACACACCCCTTTCAATTTCCACCCGTCGGATCTAATGAATTCAAGAAGACCAATAGACAAAAATTAACCACTACTCTTTTGACTTAATTCATGTTCTCACTTTTCTCATTAGTTTATGAGTTTTGTTCTGCCTTAAGTTTTACCACATTCAGGTTTGTGAAGTTTACTTCTATATTCAACTTTTCGGTTTGATTTGGTACTTACTCACCTTTACTCAATGTGCCAATTAGATGAGATGATTTCATCAACTACTTGTAAATTATTCATGAAAATCTGATGCTAAAACTACTTAAGTATACCCCCCGTCTCTTCCTCCAGCAAAATAGTCCATAACAGTAATCGTAGTATTACTTTGACAAGCGAAAGAAGAATAATTTAGGGTTCGTTTGAATATATTTTTAAAATGACTGAAAGTAATTTTAGAAAAAAATATTTTTAGTTATGTGTTTTTTTCAAGAAGCACTTTTAAGTATTTTTTCAAAATTTACTTCCATTTTTATTAATAATTGGTTCCAAAAACTTATTTTTATTAAAAATATTTTTAATTATTTTAAAAACACATTTAAACGAGCTCTTACATGATACAATGATACTAATAAAATAAGAAGGTGGATAAAACCTTCCACATGGCAATGATCGAGGTCAGCGCGCAAAGTTTGACTGTTGACCATTCCGTTGTCTGACTTTGTGAAGTTTCACAAGTCTGAAAGCGAGAGAGAGAGAGAGAGAGAGGGGACTAGAAGCCTGCTGAAATTCGTCTCCTATAATGAATTTGAGTGCGCTGCTCTACCAAGTTCTTATGCATTTATTTAATCTTATTATTTCAGCCACTAATTATAATAAATTAAAACAACAGCCAAAGCGCGGCCTGCTTCTTTGGCTGCAGCCGCTGCTTCTACGTCTGGGCTTCGGCTTCTGCTGCTGGTGGTGGACTTTTTCTGAATCGGGGTTTCATCATCTTCAATCCCTTGTTCATCTATCAAAATCCCTATCTCTGTCGTTGCGGTGGTGATCGTTAGGAAATTTAGAAGATGGGAGCGGCTTGTTCCAAGAAGTCGAGGACTACGAGCGTGAAGAGCGCCGGTTGGGATATCAATCGGCAACAAGTTCAAGTTGACCAGCCCAAGTCAAGCTTGAAGACCGGTGGCGGCGTCACTCCGTCCTCGCCTCAGCCTCCGCGCTCGGATGTGCATTTGCAGAAAGACAAGGAGGAACAGTTTTCAGACAAGGAAGACAATCAGATTCAGATTGATAAAATTAATCCTTTTGCGTATGAGTCTGACGATGAATTCTACGACGGAATTCCGCGCTACCCCCCCTCCTTGTCTCAGAAATCCAGCTCCTTTCGCTCTAAGCAGGCCGCCGCTAAGGTTACTTGTTCTTCCATTTCTCACTCTCTGATATAATACTTGCTGTTTTTTACTCTGTGTGTTGTTATAATATTGATTGCTTGTGTCTCTGCTGCCCCTTTTTTAGGTATATAGGGAGTAGGGTTTAATTTTCCACATGAAAATGGTGTTAATGCAAAATGCTGCAGGTTTCTGAGGTGAGTTCGCGGTTGGGCAGAGCTGGCAGTGCTGGCCTTGGAAAGGCAGTCCAGGTCTTGGACACACTCGGGAGCAGCATGACAAATTTGAATTCCGGCCCTGGCTTCGCGTCCGCTGCACCTGCCAAAGGCAATGAAATTGCAATCATTTCGTTTGAGATTGCCAACACTATTGTTAAGGGTTTCAATCTAATGCAATCCCTTTCCAAGCGATCTATGCGCCAGTTGAAAGAAGTGGTGCTTGTTTCACAAGGTGTGCAGCATTTGGTGTCCAAAGATATGGATGAATTATTAAGGATTGTTGCAGCTGACAAAAGGTGGAAGCTCAATCTAGTGCCAAATACTTACTATCTATTTTTCTTTTCTGCCGATAAGTGAGCTTTATTTTATAACTCATTTGTACAACTTTACCTTTGGTTTATAGGGAAGAACTACAAATTTTTTCGGGGGAGGTTGTTCGTTTTGGAAATCAATGCAAGGAGTCTCAGTGGCACAACTTGGACCGATATTTTGACAAGTACTATATACTTGCCTTGCATTACTTAATTTAGGAATGCCATTTTCATTTTTTGTATACCATGTCTTTACTTGGTGACGTCTTATTTTGCTCTACAGAATCAGCAGGGAACTTACCCCTCTGAAGCATCTGAAGGAGGATCCAGGTTCATTGATGCAGCAACTGATGACTTTGGTCCAGTATACTGCTGTAAGTATCGTCTTGTTTGAATTTGAGTGGAACAGAGTTCCAAGAATATTCAGATTCGTACATTGTTTCTTTGAGTGATCTTTCTTCAACTAGTTAATTGGATCCACGCTTTGACCCATATAAGTTGTTCTGCGAGTCTGGTTCTCCAAATAACTGCCACTTTTCATCTGGTTGGTGGTTCTTGGGGAAAAATTTACTCGTGACTTTCTCCATGAAGAAGGCCTGTTGCATGTTTGTCTTCCCAATGGTGTGAGTTGTGTAAATAGGAGGGGGAGAGTGGTGACCGTACATTTTTACAGTGCAATTTAGTAGGAAAATTTGGGCTGCATTCTTGGAGGTTTTGGATTGTTTGGTAGGAAATGCATAAGGGTCTTTGCGGAAATGGAGTAACTTTAGGGTGTGAATAGGATTAAATATTTTATCTTTGCATTGGCTTAAGCATTTTAAGGACAATCTTTCTGATGTGATTATTCTTGATTTGGGATTATTGTACTTATTCTAATATATCTTATTGTTTGGGGATCTTAAATTAGATTTGATTAAATTCTTTCCCATCTTACATATTCTTCTTCTTTTTTTTTTTTTTGTACAGTTGCTGTCTTATATGGAAAAATAATTAAATAGATGATGCCATTGTTTCCTAGGAGTGTTTGTTTCCTTTCTCTTGAATGATGGCCTTCTTTGATTTAGCTATCTTGTCAGAAACTAGTTCCTCAATACTAGTCATCATTTGTAAGAGATCTGTTGTGAGTGTTGACTGCTAATCATCTAATTTTTTAAATTATGCGATCTGATTAATTGTAATTACTAATTACCAATTAGCATAAAATAACAGAAACAATATTCAGTCGTTTCACTGACTAGTAGAAATATTTTAGAGCATCAGCTTTGATTATAGTTGACCCATAAAAGCATAGGAGAGTACTTTAAGAAAGTTTCTTCCGTTGTGTCCTCAAATACGGTATCCAACACTGAGCTCGATGTTCAATTTAAAGTGATCCGACTTTTGAAAATCAAAGCATTTATATCCATTTCTCTGCAGGAATTATACCATGAGTTTCATGGGTTGGACCGATTGGAACAAATCTATGAACGCAAGCGTCAGGAGGAAGGTAATTCAGTTTCCACAAAAAGAGGGTGATGAAATGATTTGTATTCTTTTTTAGGACATTTATTTGTACAGTTGAACTGTAGCAGAACTAACTAGATGTATAGACCATTTGAGGAGTGAATACTACACAGGCATTCCAAAATAATAGAATCCCAAAAAATGACAAAATATTGCAAGGCATTATAATTGAACCTTGAAAACTAAGTCCCCAAAATACTACATAAGAAATGCAAATTTTATCCTTATAATTATATGCATGCCTAAAATAAGTATAAATTTCTTTGTTGTGTCCATCACAAATAGGATTTTGAACAGACATGAAATCTCCTTTTCACATAATTTATCGTCTTGTAGTTCTGTCTTTCCATTTATTTATTATTTGAGCACAAAAGTGACTCTAATAGATTTTCTTGCTTTGTATTATGTGCATAGTGATGAACCTTGAGACCCTAGATTCTATCATCATGTGCTACTTTGTGCATTCATGTGAAAAAGTCATGATTTATGCTCTGATGTAGAGTAGTCATTTTTTTTCTTCCATATTCATTAACATAGCATTAAGTAATGCATGTTAAATAATTTATTGTTGCTGTTCATCTCATAGGTGACAGCCTTGGAAGCTTGAGGTCAGGATTAAAAAGCCAAAGGAAAATAGTTAAATCTTTAAGGAAAAAGTCGCTTTGGTCCAAAAGTATGGAAGAGGTAAGAGGTAACCATAGGAAAACTTCATCAAGTTTTATTTTTAGGCATTTGTCTTTTCCTGTTACTGCGTTTATATATGGCTGCTTTCCTATTATGTGCTGTCTACCATCTTTAAAAGTTTAAACCTGTGCAATAGACAGGATAAATGATATTGCTAATCTATCCAGTGCTAATTAATGTGTAATATTACAAAATGTTAAGTTTACTTCGTAAAATATGTTCTTTTGTTAGTCAGAAATTAATAAATTATTCGGTACTCTTATCCCCAAAATACAGAGGATGAGCTGGGGCGCATTTTGTAAATGAAAACAAAATTTGTCTTAGTTTTTTTTTTTGATCTTTTGTTTTTGAATTTGGTTTTTAAGTAAATATAGAAGACATCGATGAAGTTGTCCTTGAACAAAAACTAACATGTGAGGTACGTGACTCAGTTAACAAACAGGAAATGATATCCACACTCTCTTTTTATCCCCTTGCATTCCCCCTCTTGTTTTTTGCAACATGATTGAATATATCAACATTCAATGGTGAATGAAGGGACAAAAACAAGCACAGGAGTGCAGGAGAAGAAAAGGGTAGTGTTAAAATCATTTCCCCTAACAAAAATGTCGATAGGAAGTTAGGAATGGACCTAGGTGACACATTGCAACAAATTTTGGGTCTGACATTGTTATTTTCTTTTCGGTGGGTGGTTGGCAATCACATACCTCTCATATTTCAGGTGGTATATGTGCAACTTTCCCAAAAGAGAGTATTACTTATCTGTTAACATTTCTTGTTTTAAACTGTGCCCTCTTTTTGGTAAACTCTGATATGTTTTGCACCGTAACTTTAGACTGCTTCTTGCATTCCAGAGCGCAGAAGAAATGTGGAAAAGCTACTAAGGACAGTGAAATAAGTATAAAATTGAAAATCTTAACACATCCAAACAATCTGTCTTCCTGAAAGATCAATTACATGACCTAGGTTTTTTGTTTCATCTTTTTGGCACTGTATTGTTAATAATATGTTTGCTATATTATGTATCTTTTTTTTGCTATAGATAAATAATTAAATATAAGCCTGAAAGTTCATTCTCTGATTCATTAAAAAAGGAAGGGCATTTTGTAATTTGGAAAATTTGACATTTTGGAATACAGGTGATGGAGAAGCTTGTTGATATTGTCCACTTTTTACATCTAGAAATACATTCGGCCTTTGGTGGTGCTGGTATGTATCTGTTATGGTTCTTTGGTTCTTAAACTATGCATATACCTGCCTTGGTTACTGATTCATCTTCATCCTTAAAGAGCCTAGTGTTTCAGGCTCAAAAGGTTTTCTAATTAATGAAATTCATGATCACATCTACAAATCTAGAGTGTGTGAAGTGCCACTACAATTTCTCTTTTATCTTGTTTAGAAAATATATTTCACATCGGGTACCTTTGTTAGAACCCAACTCCACTTCCTTCTCAATTGCACAGTAACTTGTATTACAGAAAACTATTACAATATCAACAACCCTTTTACTCTCTAAGCTTCCTATTTATACAACATATAGTATTAATATGATGCTGACACATGTCATCCTAACAATACCCCCCAAATAAAATGAGCCTTGCAGCAAGGCTTGAAACTTAAAAAACCTGAAGAATTTGATTTGCAAAGCTGGAAAACTTCAAAGCTTAACAATTCCGCAAAATCTGATCTAAGAGTAATACTGCCACTTGATTAGCACAATAGCAGCTACATTAATTCTCTAGTATTGCTATTAATTCTCTTCGCCTATCCTCTGCAAGTTGAGCTTACGAACCCAAAAGATCTCTGACTGATTAGTTCCTCGAAATGCATATTAGAAACAGGCTGTGTGTTCAACAGGATGGAAAGGAATGCAAAGCACCAGCTGCAATTCATCATTTCTCTTTTCATGGTCTAAGTTACTCCATAAAATTGATCCAAAATTACTTGACCATTGAGAACCCATTGCCATAACACACCCTCCCATTATCATAAACCGTGTCCTCAAGGTTTTAAGTCCAGTAGCATTTTCCTTACATAAATTTTGACAACGAAACCAAAGTATCATGGTGTTGCAAGGTGGAATTGCAATAAGAGCTCCCACAGTAGGAGGAAAAGTCATACTAGCTTCCCAGGTCAAATTACTACTCCAGAGCCTTAACACTAACAAACCTAGAACACTAGACCCATCCTCCGGTTTTGGCATGTGCTTTGCACCAGTGAAGGCAGCATCCAATTTCTTGTGCTCATCATATTCGCTACTATGGTCTCTCGTTGTCGTCATTCTTCTACCAGTTAATATACCACCCTCAATTATATGACTAGTATCTTGCAAACCAAAAGAGCCATGAACAGAACTTCCAAATGGAAGCTTCTTCTGCCTGTGAAAGCTAAGAATCAGATAATCCTCCCTAACAATTGGGACTTTCATCGTCCCTGCCCTGCTCAACTCAATATTTGAACTATGAAATGCTCCACTTGAATTTAAGCCGCCACCCTTATCCCGAATACCCTTGCAATAGCACATGTCACAATTAACAAAAACACAACAACATGAGTCTGGAATTTCCTCAAACACATTGAGTGCAAGACAATTTTTCGCAGCAGGTCCAATAAAGGGGTCAGCCTCCTCTAAAAAATTCCTCTTTTTCGCATTAAGAACAAAACCCAACTCACAGATTGCCAGAAAATCCATTGAGTTGAATTCATAGAGACAAACAGTTCCATCTTTGTTATTTGCAGTAGCATTTTCAGATTCAGTTGTACAAGAAGAAATAAGGATTGTACTAATCTTGTACCTGAATATTCTCAAATGGTCCTTCCAAATCTTGTCTTTTGGTAAGCCTCCACCTTTGTCACGAATTCCATTATGGTAGCCAAATTGAAGAACAAAAACAAAACTATCGCCATTGCATAGCCCGCACTAGTGACATTTCTTCAAACAATTGGAGTGCATGGCTTCCACAACAGAACTCATGCGTAAAGCAATGATCAAGACCCATGAAACCAAATTTTGTCAAAGCTTCCTGATCAAGATTCTTGAGAGATTGAAGCCCACTGATCATCCCAGCAGAAACAATCAACTGGAACCCAACCTTAATTTCAAGAATAGGCCAAGAAGAAGGCAATTCATATTTCTTCTCCAACAACTCTGAAACAGGGAACCCATAAACCAAATCCTTTACGGTGCCTGTCTTGCAATTAGAATCAAGAAATGGAGGAATTTTCACATAATCTTTAGCTTCCTTGTCGAACAATTCGAAAACGTTTTCGTTCTCCCCAGCCAACGTTTTCTTAAAAACCCAAAACTTTCTTGAAATTTGGGAGTGGAATGAAATGTCGTAGAATCATCGTCATGGTGTTTGCCGTAGTCACGAACCTTCTTGAATTTCTTCAATATGGGTCATAGAAAAGGATGAGTCTTGAGCTTGTATCTTGGATGAAATTGGGAAACGAATGCATATGTTTTCTCTCAGGCACAAATCTTTTCCTTGTGGAAGGATTGAAGCTTGAGAACTATTTGATTCGATTTCTCAAGAGAGAGAAAACGATTAGGGTACATCCCCTCCTGGAAATGAGGATGTACATGGGTTGGCTTCGAAAACTACCCAATCGATCCACCACCACCTCTCGCCATAAGCAACTGCAGTTGTTGCATGATTAGGTTTTGACTGCTCTTGACTTCATTCTTGAATTCAGCGAACATGGCTCCCAAATTTGAGACGCGAGATTCCAAGGCCTTACGCGAAGCGAGACGCGTCATACAATGAAGAAAAGGGGAATCGAACGACTGGCTGATACCAATGTTAGAACCCAACTCCACTTCTTTCTCAATTGTAGAGTAACTTGTATTACAGAGAACTATTAAAATATCAACAACCCTTTTCCTCTCTAACCTGCCTATTTATACAACATATACTATTAATATGATGCTGACACGTGACATCTGAACAACCTTGCGCCATGATATACACTATCCTGGACCTATCTACCCAATTACAATCAGGCGTGCTGAGAATATAAATCCCACTTCGAGTATGTCAAGTGTTGCACCAAATATGTTATATCTTGGGTGTCCCCACCTATATCCAATTCGTCTGGAGTTGCACAGAGAACTATTTATCACTCTTGCTTTAATAGTTGAGTTTGTGGTTCAACTTAATCTTATTTTGCATATAATTAATCACTTTCTTACTACTTAAAGAGCCATTTTCTTTTTAACGTAAATAAATTAGCTTAAACAGCCTTTAGTTTAATTAATAGCATTTCATGCTTAGTGTACTTACAAAATAAGAAAGATATTGATACAAAGAATAGATTACTGCTCAACAAGCTTGTTCAGAAGTCTTATTAATAGATTAGTTTGTAGGGTTTTAGTCCATTAGCCTATGGATAGGAGCTTAATCCCTTACCCATGCTACTTTTGAAGCTATTTAGAAGGTATTTTCTGCCATCCCATAAATTCTCAAATACTCTCTCTCAAATTATTTTCTTCAACTTTGTTCTTTGCCACTGATAGTCCTCGTAGAGATGTTTTATTAAACTGTAGGAATAGTTCTTCAATGAAAGTGCATTGTCTTTAAAGTGTTCTATATAATTCCTCTTCCTTTAAAGAGAGCTCATGGAAACGATGCTTTTTCATTACATACGCAGATAGTCATGAAGCAGTGGAGGGACCTACGAGCAATCATCAAAGACTTGGACCAGCTGGACTTTCTTTACACTATGCAAATATAATCCTCCAAATTGATAGTCTTGTGAGTGTACTACTCCATTCTGTCCTTTTCTTGGATTTTACATGATACTAATGAAATTAAAAAGTTTTACTGTTGCACCATTTACTTTGTCTGTTTTTACTCTTTCAGACTTTATCTGGGTGTATTTAAACTAATATGAACTATGTTTAGGGTAGCAAATCATAGAGATTGAGGGGATTGTTGATGATTCCACAAAACTCAGGCATAAGATGGCCTGAACTTCCGAATAAAAGGATATGCTTTCAATATGAATGTTGAGGGAGGGAACTATCTTTATTATTGTTTGTTCTGGGCTTTGGCCCTCCTTAGCAATGAGAGAAAACAAAATGTTTCATCATGTTTTGGAGGGAGGTACAATAATTTGGTGCCATGTTACTTAGAAAAGTAGGTTGCTTAATCAAAGTTGGTAAGTTGAGCAAGGAGACTTTTCTCTTTCTCAAAGAATCCGTTTTGGTCCTTTTTGTGCACGATATTTGACGGAGTACATTTAGAAACTTGCTTCAGCTTTTCAAAAGCATGTGGAAACATAGAAAGGTAGTGCCTGTTACAAACAAAATGGTAGATACCCAGTAATCTTGACTTTGTCTTTGTCATCAAATTTGGAACATACACCAAGGTCATTAGGTCTATACCATTTTGTCTGTTAACTTATGTCAAAACTTATGCATGACTCTCTAACGTATAGAAACATATATCCATCTAACAGAATATATAATACATCGTAAAGTCAAGATAATATGAAGAGATACTCTGAAGTTCAAACCATAATGTAGACGTCGTTTTTGTTGTTAAAACTTAAATATAGTAAACCATTAAGTCCAAATAATATAAATAGGTACTCTGAAGTTCAAACCATAATATCGACGACATTTTTTTTTTTGTTACACACCTTACATAGTCGTCTTTACGGACTAGTATTGGAGATATTTGGTGCAGTCCTAACTTAGCATTCACGCTCCAAGTGGCTTCTTTATCAGGTGTCGAGCGTTTCACTTTCTCATGGTGACCCTAGATGTTTCTCATTGCACTAATGACATATGCATAATCAAACAAATAGATTATGGGGGTTTTATAATGAAGTTATTTAGTTTGGCATGCACTGACATTACGCAATTTATTTAGATTAAATTATGGTATTCTAACAGGTCTTCAGATCTTTGGGCTCAGCTGCCCAGGGATAAAATTATGGGTATTATCTATTACAAAAGATATGTATGTTTTTCTGAGTCTGCTTCGGTGTATATAGGTAGCCCGGTCAAGTTCTATGCCTCAAAATACAAAGGATACATTATACCAGAACTTGCCGCCTAATATAAAATCATCCTTGCGCTCCAAATTACAGTCTTTTCATGTTAAAGAAGAGGTAATATCTCATTTCTTTATCTTTAGCTATAAAATTTATTCCTAGGCCAATGTTCTCTTGCCTATCGGGTTGGTTCTTGTTTAAATGTGCGGTTCAAATTCAGTTAGGTAACATATGTAATTGTATGGCAAGAGAACTTTACTCTATATTTCTATATATATAATTATAATAATGCACCTTGAATATGCATAACATAACTTTTGACTGCTTTTGGTGGACAGCGTTTTAGTACTTTGGTTCTTTTGTTGTTGCAAATCATTCTTTGGAGAGATTTGTGTCCACTAAATTGTTCGACTGAATTTTCTTCTGCAGCTTAGTATTACAGATATCAAAGCTGAGATGGAGAAAACTCTACACTGGCTTGTTCCAGTTGCTACAAACACAGCAAAGTAAGATGGCCAGCTGTTCTGCAAAACATACATATCTTTTGTATTTGTGAAACTCTCTTTGTAGCTGTAAGTTGTAACATTTCTATGTTATTGATCATGATTTTGTTGATTTGGATGCAAAAACTAATAACAGAGCCCATCATGGTTTTGGCTGGGTAGGAGAGTGGGCGAGTTCTGGGTGAGTAACAATATACTGCTTGTTTCGAAGTTTGGCTTTTACAATTTTTTCATTTTTGTGTGTTTTGAAGGCTTTCACTGTTTTCTTAGTAATTTATACTTCTGCTTTTATAGTTCCGAGTCAAACCGAAAGCCAATGTTGCAGACTGAAGCAATTCGAATTGAGACATTCCATCATGCAAACAAGGAAAAAACAGAAGCCTGTATACTCGATCTAATCTTATGGCTTCACCATTTGGCTTGTCAAACCAAGTCTAGTGCCGATAACGGGGGCATGAAGTCACCTATCCAGTCCACAACCAGTACAACCCTCGTAAAGACAAATAAGCAGCTGCCCACTGGTGTTCAACCAAGCATGCTAACAACTGAAGATGCGGAGATGCTGCAGGATGTGAGCAAGAGAAAACGGATTCCAGGTAATAGTAAGAGTCAGGACTTTGATATTGCCAGCTCCAGTTCAACAGAGGGCCGAAAATTGAGTAAGAGCAACAGCTACTCACACGGGCAAGGAAGTGAGAAATTGTTACATTTGAGTAGGCCCTCGTCTGGCGTTGATTTTGGTATCGATAAGGAAAAAGCACTGGATGTTATAGATAGAGTGGACGGACTCACAATCACATAGAATTTACAGAATGTTATGTGTTAAAGACGTCATTCGGCGGAGACGAGTCAAGTGGTACGTGCGGCAAAGGGGGAGAAATTTACTGTGCATATTTTCACAATGCTTATACATCGTGAATGTTTCGACCAAACATGAAAAAAACAGAGGAAGGAAAATGTACAGTGGATGTAGGGAGTGGTGAGTGACTGATTTTCTGAATGAGGGTGTATAGAGCTCAAGGATGGGTGCTTTTGGGCACAAATATTTATATTTGTATTTGTAGATTTTATTTGTTTATTTTTAAATTCTCTGGATTTCGATGTATCTGTGTGTGTTATATTGCACTATTACTAGTACAGTAATTCTAGTAGGTGCCATTTTGTTGGGTGGTTTTCAGTATAATAGCAAATTAAACTACTGCACAAAAATCCTCGACCGGCTTTAATAAAAAGCAATTAATTCATATGACAAGTGGAAGCGAAAAATAATCTGTGATATTTCTATTCACTTATAAATGTCGAGGTGGATATTGAGAGCAAGTCCGCCGGTTGTGCCTTTGGAGGGCAAGGGCTTTGGAACTGCCCTTCCATCCAAAAACATGCTTCTAGCAGGTCATTTTGTGGAGGGCAATTGGTGGGCCAACACATGCCCGCCTAAATGCCCGAGCAATTTGAGCCTGCCCTTGTGTCAAGGGGCAAAGCTGACGTTAAAATGATATCAGTCACGTTTTGTTGACGCATGTAATACACGTGCGAATTGGATGAGTGGGCCGACAACTTTTGCTGTTGTGGCCCCACTGTTGGAGCTCCAAGAGAAATCCTAATGGCTGCCTGACGTGGCACGAGGATGTATTGGATTTCCAAAGGTCTGATGGTTTGGACTGTTGGAAAAATTTTGAAAAAGTTATTACTGTGCCATCTGGCACGTTCCGGGATGTCAGATTCAATAATAAGAAAAATCAAACGGTCAAATTAATTCAATCGTTAAAAATGAAAAAAAAGGAGGTAAAAAATAGGAAAGAAATTTAATTCGTTTGTTCTATTAATATCCATCTTCTTTATTCGCCTTTTATTTTTAATTAATTATGCTTTTATAATGCTATGTTGTTCTTTGCTTTTAATTTACATGCTATTACATTTGCCTTGTTTTTGTTTTGCCCTTACCCTCCTAAAACGGAGGGACTTACTCTTAGTTACACAAAGAATAAAAGAGGGTTTGAACCTGAAAAGCAATGGGCTAACGAGGAAGAATATATATAATTTTTTTGTTCAAATAAGAAAGAACATGCACCAACTGCTAATGGTTGATATTTGATTTGAATATAAAGGACGAGAAGAAGAGGTAGTAGAAGATAAACCCTTGTCTTGCGTTTGCCTTGTCTTTGCTCTCGCCCTCCTAAAATGGGTGGACTTACTCTAAGTTACACGAGAAATAAGAGAGCGTTTGAACCCGACAGCAGTGGATTAACCAGAAAGAATAATATTATACAATATAAATATAATTTTTTAGTTCAAAAAAGGTAGAACATGCATGCACCACTTGCTAATGGTTGATATTTGACTTGAATAATAAAGGACGAGAAGAAGATGTAGTAGAAGATAATGGTTGTAGTTATCAGGTTAAAGCACGAAATAATAACGATTAGTGGGATATGGGACTGGATGCCATGATTTGATTTGACGGATTCGAATTCTTATTCCACACCCACATCCACACCCACACCCCCACACACCCAGCAAGCAGCCAGTAGCGCACAACTTCATATTCTCTCTACTCTCCGGTCTCCTCTACTCAACCAAATCCCCCTCTTCTTTTTCTGATCGATCGATATATTTTCCCTTTTGATTCCAGTGGGAAGGTTGTGGACCAACCTTTGCACTAAAAATCATGATAAGTTATTTTAATTATTGCTATTACTGGATTACTGGATTATTTAACTTAAAGAATCCTTCCTCGTCCTCCTTGTCCTTGGCTGTTTCCTGTGGTCTCCTGGTGTGCCACGCCCATGCCTATGCCTGCCTGAAACTAGCAAGTTCTTGTCTTTCCCTCCATTTGTTTTAGTTTTTTATATTTTATGTTCTTTTATTTATTCATGTTTTGTGTGTGCCATGCCTCTCTTCTTGTTTTCTCTCTCAGTTTTTTTAATGGTTGTGTTTGTATTGGGAGGACTACTAAACTACTCCCTCTCATACATATATTTCTGCCTTTTCTTTTCACCCAAGGGATGATTAATAGGCATTATCATCTGATTCTTCTCACCTTAGACAAGCAGGAATGTTTTTTACTTTCTCAATTCTTATTGGCTCGGTTCGGTTTGGTTTGGTTTGGTTGAGTTCTTAGTTAGCTATCTAAATGAATTTTGATTCTGGTAAACTAGTTGGAAACATACATTAATTTGAAGAAGAACTATCTAATTATCTAACTCGGAAGAAAAAACGATCAAATTAGACCTGGGAAGTGGGAACACATACATAATCCTTGAACACGGTTGATTGCGGGGCAAGCAAGCGTCAAATTAGTACTACCACATAATATCCTTAATTTAACCTAATTTTAAACCTTTCCTCCATACATCTTAAAAGTTAGGTTTTCTATTGATTCTGGTGTATTTTGATTTTCCCTGTCTCTGTTTGATTTGAACTGTACTAGAACATGCTTTGTTATACTTTAGATAGTCTGCTCAAAGGGAGGAGGCTAAAGCCTAGAGCCTAGAGGTGAACTTGGAGACATGTCTCGTGTATTTTCTCGCTCGCATCCTTTCAAGCCAATCATAAAATGGTTAATCTTACTCCTTTTGCCAACAATCGGGTTTGCATCTACGGAGCCAGATGTGGAAGGTATATATACAATGCTAGTGATA
>JAOTRO020000003.1:5124435-5135091 GCA_028566515.2 Pyracantha coccinea | reverse complement strand
TAACTTGGTGTCCATTTGCTCGATCATGTACGCCGGTGAAGATGAAAAAGAAAAAGATCATGTAAATTTGATTGAATATAGTTGTACAACTTTAGAACAATCCTATCAAAAGTACTTACTAGATAATGTTACAACACAGTTGAGACTGCATCTATACAAAATACGTATGCTCATGAGCGTTTTTATTACAAGTATTTTTATTAGAACTACATTGAAACTTTTATTAAAAATCCGAGTGAAGTGATTCATGAACCAGTCCTATGAACCGTTACTTTTAAGCTTTTCTATTAAACATACTAAAAACGCTTTTAGTCGGCAGCCCTTCCAAAACCAGTCTCAAGTCCATTTGTTTACCTTTCAAAAATATTATCTGCCCAAGAAAACATTATCCTCAAAGTGGTTGCCTTCCAGGACTTTGATCTGAATAGACTAGTTTGTGTGACATTATTGACTAATTCAATAACAACGTGACAAAGATTGATGTTGAGGAAACACTGAAATTAGATGCTTCCCATGAACCAAGTCACATATGGTTCAAGTCATCTTCTTTTTTTTTTTCTTTTTCTTTTTATCAAACGATAGATTTTTTTAGATTAGATGTTAGATTAGGAAGCCGACGGGGTTCGAACCCACATCGTGATGCAAGTGTAACATTAATCTCCACCACCGTAGTACAAGGCCAACCCAGAAAATTTTTCAATTGATATGATTATTCACCTTAACTGCACAAGATCTTTTTCTTTAATTGGAATAATGTTATTCATATTACATGTTTCATACTACGTAATTTACAAGTCATTATAACTTCACCTCCTCAATTATTGATGTCATCGCATTTAATATTGAATTTATATAAGTGAATGTTAACATAATACATTACGTGTATAGAAAATGTGGTAAATGTAGGCCTGCCATTTTGTCTCCTTGTTGGAAATGACATTAGCTAACAGCTGGATAGTGGAACCTTGAAGTTATATTGATCTTTTGACTTGCAGTCATATTACTTACTGTAACTTGGGGTTGACGACATGTTCAACTTTTGGATGGTTCGTCTACAGTGGTCTTTTTTTATTTTAGAATGGTAAGTAAGAAAAAAATAGTATTTTCTCAATGCAATTATAAGCGAATGGTAAGTAAGAAAAAAAAATAGTATTTTCTCAATGCAATCATGATCGTTTATTTCGCGTGCGATTTACTACTTAATTGTCTAGATGATACAAGAAAATTTGAGTTTTGTGTGCTAGCAAATAAAAAAATGTAAAGCAAAATAATTGGGTTTGGGCCCAAATTGAACCAACCTATGGTTTGATTTAGTTTCTTCAATATTTTCTTACAAAGGGATATAGCGTCTTTCTAATTTGGTTGTCCATATGATTCTACAAGGTGCGAGTGACAACCATCCTCATGGTAAATTGGTACAAACTTGCCATGAGCTGCTAGACAAAGATTGGAATTGTGACCTCCGTTATGTTTATCATAAAATGAATTTAGTGGATAATGAACTTGTTAACTTGAGCTTGTCGTATTCTCTTAGTCCAGTTTATTTTGATCACCCTCATACCTCTTGTGGACATCTCCTAGTGTCATACGTTGATCAGATCTCTAGACCTGATGATGTCCTAATTACAATAATAAATTTGAACCACATTATTGCAAGTCAATCGTGAGGCTTAGCCTACTTCCGCACCCACTTAGTACTAGAAAATATCGTTTGCTCAAAAAAGAAAAAATCACGCCAGGTACTGTGTCAAGTGAAAGTCTTGGGAGAATGTCCTAATTACAATAATAACTCGGCTGAAGTAGGTCGGGCTTGACCGCAATCTACATAATTATACAAACACAAAGCATTCAAAACCAACTAATAATTGAGGGTTGAAAATCTCCTCTCAAGTGTCCCAACCCTTAATTACATATCAAACAATCACTTGAACCGTTAATTATATATCAAACAATCACTTCAGCAATCATGAGAACCAAGAAAATTAAGGTCATGAATGAATCAGGCACCAGAAAGGGCAAAAACGAGGGAAGAATTCAATGTATTTCTAAGTGCAAACATAACGAACAGGCTACTAGTCTAAGGCAGCAGACAACATTCCTGGACCAGCTAAATTCAAATATACATTGGCGGTGCAGAGAAAATGGTCAAAGGTCATGTACTTGCGGTCACCTTGGGTTGGGAAAGACTAAAGGCTACGATGGAAAAGCATCTACGCCGAAAACAGGAAAATTTTGTGAAGTAACACCCCAAAACGTCGACTGTTAGCACGTGGCAGCGACGGGTTTGTACTTCAGACCGAACCAATAACAGTTCGAGAGAAAATTTATTGCCGAACACAAAGAAGAAATCCAGTCACAATAATCAACCACAATCATTACATTTGGAAAAAGTTTTAGGTAAAGGTTCTGTCTAGATGTCTTTTTTAACTCCATTAAAACAGAAACACCCGTGTCTTGTTTATCAACTAGGATCATGACCGAAATGCTCAAGCAGATAGAAACGAAAAGCTAATTCAGCTGCTACACCTATACCAAGTTTTACTAGCTCAAGAGAATTCCAAAATGACCAAGAACGGTTCACACACGCATGACCAAAGAAATGTTAATGCACCACGCAAAGAGCATAAAATGTTGGACCAGAAGTGATGTGGTAGTCAATAAGGGGCCAGGGTAATGGTAAATCTATCCTCTCCTAAAAGCCTGTCGCGGGTATGAGCCCATGCAAAAACACCACTATGATATGTCCAAAAACTGAATTCCTGAAAATTGTGGCTGTTAGCTACCATTTCTAGATATAATAAAGCTACAAAAACAAGTGTAAGTTCGAATGGTTTCTGTATTATATCTAAAGCATGTTGTAGGTATGGTACATCGGAATATTCACTTTCTCAATAATGTGGAAGTTTCTGATGATCAAGCTGCGTATAAAGCAGTTTGAAAAAGTACGTCATGGTGAAACAACATACAGTACAGAATAGCTATCCTACAAACAGACCATGATTGTACCACCATCGAACTAATCTATGATACGCACACCAATGCCTAAAATCCTACATTATAGCTAATCCAAAATTTGCAATTATAGCTTCCACAAAAGGGGAGGGAAAAAATTGGATTTGGCCAAATTTTGGTAAAAAATAATAACTCAAAGGCAGCCTGTTCATAACAACATTACCAGATATGTATATTAGAAACAAAACGAAAAAAGAGGAAGTGGAAGCCCAACTGCTTACCAGACAATCTAGGTTACCTCAGAGGGAGGAAGTGACTGCCTGTAACAATTTATCACTCCCAGCTTTGTTCTCATCCTCAAAGAAGTCCTGCAGTGCAATCATCTTAATAGTGCTAGACTTTAGGCTCTTTATTGCTTCTGCAGTTGCCAAAGCTCCAGCAATAGTTGTTATTACTGGAATCTTGTAAGCAAGGCCCAACCTCCTCAGTTGCCGTCCATCAATCTGATCGAGTGCATCACCCGAACTTGTGATCACCATTAACTGGATTTGCCCATTGGCAACCATATCAGCGGCATGAGGCCGCCCTTCATGAAGTTTCAGCACTCGTTCCACTGGAAGTTTTGCTAACTCAAGAATATGAGCCGTCCCAGAAGTTGAAACAATCTTGAATCCAAGTCCTAAAAAGGCTTTGGCAATCTTTTCAAGATGAGGCTTGGTCAAATCATTTAAGCTGAGGAACACTGTGCCAGCAAGTGGCAGCTTCTGCCCAGCAGAAATCTGCGCCTTGGCGAATGCAATGGGAAACTCGTAATCAATACCCATCACCTCCCCAGTGCTACGCATCTCAGGCCCCAGCAACACATCACAGCCTGGGAACTTCTCAAATGGAAGAACAGCTTCCTTTACTGATACATGTGCAGGAATGACCTCTTTTGTGAAATTTAGATCATGAAGAGACTTCCCAGACATGACAAGAGAAGCATATTTAGCCAATGGATGCCCAATCGCCTTGGACACAAAAGGGACAGTACGAGAAGCACGAGGGTTTGCCTCAAGTAAGAAAACGTCTCCAGACAAGGTAATTGCATACTGACAGTTCATCAGCCCACATACATTCAGCCTCTTAGCCAATTTTGTAGTCCATGTCCTAATTGTGTCCAAGCAAGAAACTGGGATGGTTTTTGTTGGAATCGTGCAAGCAGAGTCACCAGAATGGACTCCAGCCTGTTCAATGTGCTCCATTATCCCACCAATGACAACGTTCCCCTGAGAGTCGGCAAGTGCATCGACATCAATCTCAATGGCATCAGATAGATACTTGTCAATCAACACAGGGCGCTCTGGGTCCACTTCAACAGCATTTTCGAGGTAGGTTGCAAGTTTTTCGTCACTATATACAATCTCCATGGCTCGGCCACCCAATACATACGAAGGCCTGACAACAACTGGGTACCCGATGTCCTTAGCGATGGCAACAGCATCAGCTTCGCTCTTGGCAATACCTCCTTTTGGTTGTTCAATCTTTAACTCATTAAGGATTGTATTGAACTTTTCCCTGTCCTCAGCATCGTCTATGGAAGCCGGTGAAGTACCCCAAATGCGTACATGTCCGTTCCCACTAGCACATTCAGGCTTGTTCTCATCTAAATACTGCTGAATAGGAAGAGACAGCTTCAGCGGTGTTTGACCTCCAAACTGCACAATGATGCCATCAGGTCTTTCCAGATCAATTATATTCAGCACGTCTTCGACAGTCAGTGGCTCAAAATATAGACGGTCACTTGTGTCATAATCTGTGGATACCGTTTCAGGATTTGAATTCATCATAATTGTCTCATATCCTGCTTTCTGGAGAAGAGAAGGGAGAAGCAGGCATATCAATAGAGGATTTAAGCAATTTACACGTCTTAAATGCATAGGCATCATCTATTCATCAAATTATACAAATAGCAGGTAAACTTTTAGATTGGAACCTATGATTGCACGGGACAAATGTACGTAACGGCGGCCAATGTATAACTATGTTTGCATGTATGTGCATTAATCACACAGGAGGAATTCCTTCTTCCATTAAGTTCATTGATGAAACATACACACCAAATTTAATAGAACTATATTAGATAACAGATACATGATATTGCAACCCCAGATTTCTTATCAACTGCCACTGAAAATGAAGTGTATCACACTCACTGCCCCCAAGTCTAAATCGCAGAGGCATCTTGCTAGAGCAATCCAATTGTAGTTTTGAAGACAAAAAGGTCTGACTGCTCTATTTGTAACTGCCTAATTCTGCAATCCTACTGCCCCAAAAATAATGCATGATTCATGAGTAGGATCTATCACTATTATGACTAATACATCTAAAACCAATTGCATTCAGCTAATGCAGCCTAGTAATTAAAAGTTAAAATATCTATGTGTTGCTTAGGAACTTAGGTTCAGGAATGAAAAGGGTATGGTAGTGGTAGGAGGGAGTTGAAAAGGAAAACATAGGCAAGTGGGCAATAAACATATCAGAGACAAACCTGAAGTGCAAAGGACGTATGGCAACAACAGTAGTCAAACTCGATCCCTTGACCGATTCGATTTGGTCCTCCACCTAAAATCAAAACCTTCTTACTTTGGGTGGGAGCTGATTCACACTCATAGTCATAGGAAGAGTACATGTAAGGAGTATTGGCCTCAAACTCTGCAGCACAAGTATCCACCCGCTTATATGATGGAGCAACACCTAGTGATAGTCTCTTCATCCTGACGTCTTTTTCAGAGGATTTAGTGGCAAAAGCTATCTGTTTGTCACTGAAACCTCTTTTTTTCACTTCGTAGAACTCATCCTTTGTTAAATCAGACAAGTTTCTAGCCAGAAGGTATTGCTCCACATCTACCAGCTCCTTAAGCTGTGTGAGGAACCATTTGTCAATGAAACTCAACTCATGAATATCATCAACCTTCATACCCCTCTTCATTGCAGCATATATGGCATGGATACGCTCTGGGTTAGGGACTCGGAGGCTATACTTCAATTGTTCCCAATCCCAGTCAAGCTCCTTAATTTTAGCACATCCCCATCCAGAGAAACCACATTCCAAAGATCGAACTGCTTTCTGAAATGACTCTTGAAACGTGCGACCCAGCGCCATTGACTCACCAACAGATTTCATTTGTGTAGTCAAAATTGGTTGTGAACCTGGAAATTTTTCAAATGCAAACCTGGGAATCTGTACAATTCAATACAACGTGAACAAGTAAGAAATGGCATACAAACCAGGTCTAAAAATGCATGGATAAACAGAAATGTATTTCTATCAATGAAATGAACAACGACAATGATTGATGACGTTCCTCCATACGTAAGTAATGGTGATTTAGTATATAATCCAGGAAGCTGATGAACAATGATTATCTAACATTTGAATAAAAAAGCTTAAGCCCCATGACCCCGTCTAAGGTCTAACCATTGCATCATCGCTAACATGTGACTAAACAAGTATAAAGCACAACGTGTTTAATCAGTGTCTAATTAGAGTACTGTGTAAAGGGTAATGAAGAAGCACTTGCCTTGGTTACTACATAATCTATGGAAGGCTCAAAGCTAGCCGGGGTCTTCTTTGTAATGTCATTAGGTATCTGATCCAATGAATAGCCTACCGACAACTTGGCAGCCATTTTCGCAATGGGAAAGCCGGTAGCTTTGGATGCCAAAGCCGAGGAACGAGATACCCTCGGGTTCATTTCAATCACCATAACCTCACCATCAACGGGATTAACCGCAAACTGCACATTGGAACCGCCACATTCCACTCCAATCTCCCTTATGATAGCAATGGAATAGTCCCTCAGCCGCTGATACTCCTTATCCGTCAAAGTTTGAGCTGGCGCCACAGTGATAGAGTCCCCGGTATGAACCCCCATTGGGTCGATGTTCTCAATGGAGCATATAATCACCACATTGTCAGCCAAGTCCCTCATCACCTCAAGCTCATACTCCTTCCATCCCAACAACGACTTCTCCACCAAAACCTGAGACGTCACACTCGCAGCAATCCCTGCCTTACAAATGTCCTCAAATTCTTCTCTGTTATAAGCAATGCCACCTCCAGTCCCTCCCAAAGTAAACGCAGGCCTAATGATCAGCGGAAACTCTCCAATTTCATTTGCAATTTCGATACATTCCTCCAGCGTCGTGGCAATCCCTGATGGTGGGGTTTTCACACCAATGTTCTTCATGGCCTGCTTGAACAAGTCCCGGTCCTCTGCTTTCTTGATCGCCTCCAGCTTTGCCCCGATCAATTCTACCCCGTATTTAGCCAGAGCCCCGCTCTCGGCCAGCGCCACGGCCAAATTCAGCGCCGTCTGGCCGCCCATAGTTGGCAATAGAGCGTCGGGCCGCTCCTTCTCGAGAACCTGCTCGACCAGCTCGGGCGTCATCGGCGTAATGTAAGTCTTGTCGGCCAAGTCCGGGTCAGTCATGATGGTGGCTGGGTTGGAATTGATCAAAACGACCTCGTATCCATCCTCCTTCAGCGCCTTGCACGCCTGAGTCCCAGAGTAATCGAACTCGCAAGCTTGCCCTATCACAATCGGCCCGGCTCCGAGAATCATAATCTTCTTAATGTCCGTCCTCTTCCCCAGCTTCGGCGGCGCCCCATCTTTGGCCGCAGCAGCCCCGTCATTAACCGAATCGCACCGGACCGAGTTGACTCGGCGACAACTCGTACGGTTAGTGAAAGTGGCGAGCTGCGACGGAAATGATCGGAGGCGCAGAGAAGGAACAGTGGAGTTTCGCGCTCCGAGCTTATTGTAGAGGACGAAGCGGAAGCTGTTTGGTTTCGACGAATAAGGCTTGGAGTTGCCGAAGATTGAAAGCTTCGGGGAGAGAGCCTCGCTGTGGCTGAGGCAACGGTCCATTTCTTCTGTTGCCGGAAATAGAAGCTGTCACGGCGGAGGCTCAGAGGTTAAAGAGAGAGAGAGAGAGGGGAGAGAGAGGGAGATTGGGGAATTAGGGTTTTGGGAGGAGGGGAGGTTCCGTTTAGAGGATATCCAGTTTCGTTGTGCTATTGGAAGTGTGATACAGTGACTCTGGAGTTTTGGGAGTACTTATTTGTTTGCTGGTGAGGATTGACAATGCAACGGGACAGTGTGGCGACGCCTGAGATTTTAGGGTTTTTGTTTTGTCAAATCATATCCAATGCTTTTGTTTTGCTTTTAAACTTTAATTGGATTTGGGCTTTGTCCAAGAATCGGCCCATAATCAGACGCTAGACACCCAACAATCACCCATTTGAGAAAGTGTGACCAAATCGTTAAGTAATTGCAATATAGATGGACGAAAGAGCTGACGTGTCATCGTAAAGTTAAACAATGACTTTAATAAGTGAGTATTCTAAAAACCGTATGTGTGCAAGAGTTGCTTATGGACAATTTGGAATTTGGTATCCAAGCTCAAACTGGAAATATAGAAAGTGAAGTCTTTTACGTAACGGCTACCATTCATAAGGAAAGACAAGTACATCGAAATCATGTGATGAGAATTAGTCATAAAAAGCAAAGTGCATCATAATCACGTGATAAACGTGTTAAGATTAGAAGGCAGAACATGAGATACAATCGTTACAAGACAGATTTAGATTCTCTCCTTTATAGTGACATGCGGCATAACAGAGAGATGGGCCAGATGGCAACATATAAACCATTTCATCATTCAAATTTCAAACAGTAAACCCTAAAGTGCTACGCAATTCAAGAGATACAGTAAATTTATTAATCATAAATCCCTAGGATGTAAACCACGTATTAAATCTTTGCCATACGTTAAAATACTACACCGAATAGTTGTGGTCATTTACGGAAGAAAAACTTAACTATCTAATGTCGTAGACAATAAACTCGTTTCTTATATCTCTCTAATCACATAAATACTCAGACGATAATCATATGACTAGGGAAATTGAAAGGGATGTGTACAACCTGTTACACGGGAGTCCCTCTCCATCCACGGAGCTTTTTGGTCGGACGTTCATGCATCATTTAAAACACAAATTTTTAAATCATCATGCATTAGCTATGGGAATAGTTCAAAACAGTTGCCAACTAAAGGCAAAGAATACTCAACAAAATGGATTGGTCCACTAAATTCAACATTTCCATTCTCAAGAACACAAATCCATAGAAGAAACACGGTTAATCTCTTTCTAGTTTTGTTTGGCTTCAATTTTCTTCTTCTCCCATAGTCGGTCTAGACGGCCGTCAGCATCCCTGAAGAATAAAAAGCGAGACAAAAACTCAGAAGCGGAACTAACAGTCTTCGTAATTGCAAGTGTCTGAGTTAACTGGCATATAACGAAACCAGAGTGTAAATGTAGAGTAGAATTAGACAACTGCATAAAACAGGCATGTCATAAAAAGTATTGAAACGAGGGAAAGAAGGAGAACCTGAGCGCGGACGTAACCACAGAGCGAAAGTGGAGAACTGGCCAGTGTAGATGCCATGTTCGTCCAGATGACCAACGTTAATCTGAACGGAGGCGTGGTCCTTTGATGTAATCAACCTGTTGGTCGCCGAGCTGTTTCCACCGATCACCTAATTTTAGGAGAATACTTCATATCAGAATCCCAAAAACAAACAATGATATAAATCACAAAGTATTCATTAGACCAGATTGAATACCATTTCCTAGGAATGTAAAGCTCGGTGATAACAACCTCTTTGTTCTGCATCTTGGTCAACGAATCGACTACAGCAGCAAAACAAAATCCAAATTCACACAAAGCTAAATTGGTTGCTAAGATATCAAAAATTATGATTGTATGTGTAAACATTGTGTTCAAGCATCTGAACTGTCAAATTCTACAGCTAAATTGCTTTAAAAAACAATCTAGCAAAATTACATATCCGAAAGTCGAAATGCATAGCAACGTTCCATCATAAATACAATAATCTCCACCTGTTCAAGCATAAATGTTTGTCACTTGATTAGGGTTTAGTATCTTGCAGACTATAAACTTCATACAAGTTCCAGAGACCCAAATGGCTACAATTTATGGGGCAATACGACCCACCATAAAATCAAACTTTTGAAGCTATAACGACAGTTATTAAAGTATTATTCAAAAAATGCAAAGAGACACTGCCAATTTCAGAGCATATACTTTTGAAGCTAACACACACACACACACACACACACACACATATATATATATATATATATGTATTATATAATGGAAAAAGAGATTGCCGATAGGATTCATGAAGATTTAAAATGTACCAGAAAAGTAATAGTTTACTTTTGGCAACCGTCACAGTGGAGGTGGTGGCGGCGGCTGCCTCAAGAGTGCAGGGAACAAATGGCCTTGAGCTGTGCGTGCGTTAGGGGTCTGACGGGTTCTTGTTTCCACCCCAAAATAATGCAACTGATCATTACAAATTTGACCCCAGAAGTTTTTGGTGTTTATTTGACTTTCGTACTTTAGTTTTGGGTTTCATTTTTGCCATGGACAATAATGCAGGGGAAAAACACAAAGAGGATTATTGAAATCTCAAGCACAACTAGACCCAAGGAACATAGAGAGAACTAGTCTCTGTTTACATAAAATCATTCAAAATACATCATCCACCTTCCTTGACAATTCTAGCCTTTTAATAGGCCTAGCAACAACCTAATTAAACACTAGCACAACTTCCTAGTCCACTACAACATAA
>JAOTRO020000003.1:5096577-5109344 GCA_028566515.2 Pyracantha coccinea | reverse complement strand
ATTCTTGCCCATTTGTTCCCAAATTGTGCTTGCAACTCTATCACCACCCTCTCCTCCTCCACCGAAAATTTGCACCCACTGTAGAAAAACACACACAGAGACTCTAATCATAATTAGAACAATAACCAGCAACCCATTTCTCAAATCTCAGTTAGCAACAAAACCCACGAACCCGTTTCATAAATCTTAGCAACCAAACCCGAGAACCCTTTTTTTTTTTATTACATGCGATATTACTACTCTAAACTAGATTATGGGAAGAGGAGAAAATTCGAAAGTTAGATGAAGGGAAAGACCCTAACCACCGAGTAATCCACCACTTGCAAATAACCCATTTTGTAAACCATTTCTTAAATTCTAATTACCAAGGGAACCCAACAACCCGTTTCTGAAATGCTGAACAAATTATCATCCACCAACTTCATGAAACAAAAGTGCCATAAATAAAACAAGTGCAAACAAAAGAGACAATGAAATGGCGGACAGTAAATTGGGTTACTTCTTCAAGTTGGGTCGGAGCTTATTGACCCAACGGAGCCGGCACGACTTCCCAGTACGCTGCAAGAGACCCTTGGATCGAATGGAGCTCCAGTCTCTTGGACCACATTTCTTCACATGTTTTAACAGCACTTCGTCTTCCTCTGCTTTCCATGGCCCTTTCCTTATACCCTCTTCTTTTTTACCTTCCATTCTTAACTAATTACCATACCCTTTCTCACGCACGCAAAGTAGAAGTAAATATCTTTTGTTGGGGGGAACTTTTTCTGGGTTTTGTTCTTCACTGAGTTCATCAACTCTCTGTAAAATTTATTTTATCGTTTTGTGTAGTGGCGGTTAAGGCGGTTACTTCCGCTGTCCTCCCCACTAATGTGCCCACATTCCCACTTTTTTCTCTGTTTCAAAATCAGTCTAGGTGTCCATTAAGAAATGGTCTAGGTGGAATACAAAAATGGCCCTGACCACGTGGCAAATTTTAATTTCCAGCCTTTATTGTTCTCCGATTGGCCAAGGGGGAAAAAAAGATAGGATCATCTCCGCATCCTCTTTGTGAGGGTCAAAAGTATTTATTCATTTTAGCCTTTCATCGTACATTATACGGTCAATTTTCGTTAGATACTGTTTGTATTTGATTTTAAATAAAAAATTCAAAATGATTTATGATTCAATATGATTTTTGACCGCATAATGACTAATGAACGGATAAGATGAATTGATCCCTATAATCCGGATAAGATTCTCACAAGGAGGATCCGGATAGGATCCTGTTCCAGGAAAAAAAACCTATAGGTTTTATTTTGAAGATTTTACGTGTATTTCTCTATATATTTTTTTTCTAGAAAATTTAACTTATGTTTGATAGTTTACTCAAAAAATAAAGCGTTTGATTGAAAGCTCATATTTTCTGCACAATATTTGAAATTGGTATCAAAGGAATCGAATTCATAAAGTGGTGCGTTGGCCTGGTTGATAGAGTATTTCTCTTAAACACTTATGTCCCGAGTTTAGATTTTCACCGTCTCTTAATTTAGATATAATATATAATATTGCTGATAATAAAGAGAAATGAATCAAAGTCCATTAGCTACCTATCAAGTTAGCTATTTGGTTTGGACAAGGAAAACTAAATCCTGGGATAAAAATATCTCACAATGTCTTCAGTCTTTTTCCGTCAATGATTCGCTTATAATATTTTCAATAGTCCGCGAGAGTCGAGAAAAATGTTTAGTTTTAAGTTCAGCAAAAAAATCTGCCGAAAAATTATTGGAAGCAAGAAAAGTGACTCCGGCAAGTAGAGATGCATAAAGAGCAATTCCTTAGTCACCATATTTTCCTTGACATGATGTAAATGCAATGTTCTGCTAAAAATTGCTCACAAAAATGACTTGCATAAAAAAATTGATCAAACAATGCTCAACCAAAAAAACATTTGTTGCAACATCTCATATCTCTGAAATATACTCCTCTCCATGAAGCTTCTCATGAATGTATTTGGTTAAGACCATTGTCCATTCATAATCGGAGGCAATATGTTCTACCGTTAGAGACAAACACTCCAACTAATCATTCATGGAGATAATGCAACTTGTATTGCTCAAATGAAGGAATGTTTCATCAAAAAGAATATAAGACTAAATACAAATCTCCTAAAAATTTCAATACACATGAGCTTAGGAAGGCTAAAGTGATTGAAGTTAAACAAATCTCATTCTAATGGTAATATGGCGAACCCATTTAGAAAATCTCTATCAAAGTGTACGTTCCAGAAGCTGATATATTATATCAACATCCAACAATTGAACATGTTGCTTCACTAAACCTTATCATAATCAAGGGAGATATTGATATGGGGGAGTCTCTAGAAGTACGCAGCTTCGAAAAAAAACGCACGTGTACTATTTTATCAATGATGTGTAGGCATCAAAGGGGAGTTGTAAAAATATGGATGCCCACGTATTGAAAAGAGAAGAAGAAACAAGTGGTGGATGACAAAGCCATCAACAATTCGCCTATAACAAATCACTAACAAATAGCCATTTGGTTTGTACTTCTCACCATTTGCTACAAGAGAGCTAATCTGTAAAAACACCACCAATTCTCATCATCTCTATTTGAGAGCAAGAGTGCTACCTAAGACTAGAGAGGAGCGAAAAATAGTGAGCTGCTTTAGTGAGATTATATACACTAAAATGAGTGTTATCTCTGTACTACTATTATTTCAAATGATGAACGAAACTACTGGTGTTGCCTTGAGGACGAAGTTACACTTGTTGAACCTTGTACGTATTGTGCCTTATTTACTTTATACGTCACTAAACATTTATCTTCTATTTTACACATTTGCAGAGTATTTCATTTCTTCTGTTTTACTGAATTTTAAAAAAAATCAAACACAATAAAAAACCACAGATAAAAGGAAGAAGTGAACTTTCTTCCCGTATTCAAGCAAGGGAACTAGCTGAGCACACAGACACATATATCAATGACATTATATACATATATATAACTGTTATTGATACTCTAAAAAAATTATTTTGTATTCCTCACAAATGTATTTTTCTTCTTAAATATAAAAAGTTTAGAGTGTAAAATAAAAATTTTAGAATGCCAATAAGAAATTATATATTTATATATGTACACACACTTTTTCTAGTCAAATGTATACATTAAGTTAGGGTTAGAGTTACCTGGTAAGGGAAGGAAAATTGGGAAGGAGGGTTGGCGCTGCCTGTGAAGATTGGAAACAGAGGAAGGGAAGGAGGGGAGGACAAGACCCCAAAAGGCAAAAACCCTTCGTCGTCCTATACTTTTCTTTTTCTTTTTCGTTTTCCTTTTTATTGTTTGTTATTTTATCCAACTTTGAAGTTTCTGCAAAAAAAAAGCCAACTATTCTCAGTAATTCGTATACCCATGCTAAATGCTCAGGCTCGATTCACTCATTTCTTTATTTATAGGATCTGTCTAGAACTACACTTTTTCATTAATACATCGATATTTTTACATTAGAAGGAGGAGGAGTTCAGCTAAACCACACAATAGGCAGCCTAATTTAGTATCGAATTAGCTATCAACGAGATCCGAACCTAAGACCTTTCATTTCTAAATGAAGATGAATACTACAAAACCGTAATACTGAGTGGCGTCCAGAACTACATGTTAGTGGTATTTTTAATTTTATTATTATAGTAGCTGAGATGCCTTACCCACAAATGACGAGTTTAGTATCAAATTATTATAATTGACCCATTATGTAACTTACTTCAGATCTCACAATGATGAACAATTAGATATCAAATTGCCAAAGACGACTTGACTGAAAAACTTAAAACCCTTCTTGAAGCACGGATTGAAATTTTTTATTTTTTATTTCCCAGAAAACACTGGAATTCTAATTTAACGTTTCCTAGTAAAAACACTTCAAACAAAAATGTTTCTGGGGGCAAAAACAGGCATACTCATTAGGTCACTAAAAGTTGAAATTGGACGTTAGCATGTATTGGTGCAAAGTTCAATATTGATATGGCATGAATAGTTGGACAGCGACGTCGTTTCAATACCACCAATGTTGCTTCTGTTTACTTCTTAATCAAGTAATCATCCTCTTAAATGTGGAATTCGCGATTTGGGATGGAACTAAGAACAACCTTTTCATTTCTTTTCTTTTCCTTCTTTCCACTTTTTCCTCTAACTTTCTGACAAGAGAAGCTAAGAACGGTTAATGTGTTCAAACTGGAACGTTTTCCTCTAAATGCCGAGGAAGCGAATGACATTTGCGAATCAAATCACGAGCATTTCAAATTACACCTTTGTAAATGCACTGTAAATGGAATGGAGAAGTGAAAGTGATGACTCATGAGATGATAAATACTTCTCAATGAGTAATCAATTAAAATAAAATGAAAAAAGATGAAAATCCAACCCAGGTGTGGGTTTTATATGACAAAAACTGCATTTCGAAACCTAAAACTATTTCAACCAAAAAATAAAAGCTTATTAATCCCTCGTCGTCCTCCGAGGTACCCCATATCCAGTTCTTAGGTTTGCACCGAGCTCTACGAGATCCTCCGCCTGCAAAAGAAGGTGCAGCCATGTCAGTGCATGTATCATGTGACGTAGAATGATCTTGATTATTGTTGTCTACATAAGATATGAGAATGAACCGACCTATTATTATTATTATTTTAACTGTCACCACAATCGCAACCGGAATAGGATGTCCATATAAAATAGTGGGCTTGAACACTGTAAACATGAAAATTTTGTGACAAAAGATGACAGAAGAACACATGTACAAATATTATTTGTATTAATGTAATTTAGGGTTACAAACTCTGTTACAAGATTTGACTCCTTTGATTCGATCTCCGAAAATAAAGTGTAAATGTCGAGTGAGTGATTCGAGGGTCGTAGCAACTTGATCTCGAACCGATGAACACCACAAGGATTTGGCTTGTGGCGACAGAAGAACTAGCACGTGTAGCAGTGCTTGATAGTTCTTCACGAGTGTGGCGAAGAACGTAGAGAACTTTCTGATTCTTCTTAGTGTTGGAGAGCATTTGGAGGCTTGAGCGTCTGAGTGTGAAAAATATGTTTTCTAAGCGTCCCTTCTTTGTCTTGGAGCCTCATATTTATAGACTTTTCAAGTCTTGATGTGGGCTTGATTTTGATTTGGGCTTGGTTAATTGACGAATGGACCGAGCCTTGCTTTAGGCTTGTGACTTGAGCCCATCAAATAATCTTTAATCAAGTTATCTTTCACATTTCATCTTTAATTTGATCATGCCACGCCAAATGTCGAAATGTGAAACCCTTGATGACTTGTTTGGTTTCTCAATGAGTCACATGTCATGTGTCTAATTTGTGAGACACATGACATATGCCACGTAAGCCCTGACATGTCAAAAAACCTTAATTTGTTAGCGATATTTATTTCACTAAAATTTCAATGCCTACAAACGCATCACAACAAAAGACGTACAAGAAACTATGAGAAATTAAAAACAAACCAAACATACATCTAAATTAAGTCCCTTGACTTGTCTGCCTAGATCTCCCATCTAAATTTAGACAGCAAGGAAGAACTTATTTAAGGTTTTGAAAAAAGTGGTACATCAGTTCCTTTAGGACACCTTCAGTACTGCATGTTTTCGAAGGATACAAGAAGTATCAGCTAGAACATGAAATTAAGTATCAAAACATAAAACGTGAGAAGTTGTTCTTCGTAGTTAGTTTGCAACTAGGAAGCTTATGATTCATTTCAAGGTAGAGGGTAAGAATTTTAAGAGTTAGCAGTAACAGGGTCGGGAGATTAGGAGACTCGAACAGTAATTATTGTTCATGTTTTCCCAGCGACCGAAAAGGTACAAAGAGTTGTAGATGGAACAAGGACTGAACAATCTAGATAGCAAACCTGACAAGTTGTTCCACTCTGGTAGCTACTTTGCAGTCAGGAAACCTAGAATTCGGATCAGGTCAGAGGTTTGAAAGAATGCTGAGTGAAGACTGGAGAGTGACTTGGCAAACTTACCGCGTCTAAAATTAGGTAATTACGCAGCTCAAAGGGCCACAAGGTGTGAAAAAGAAACGAGGAAAAGCAGTTTAACGGATCTACTTCTACTACACAGAACCCAATAACAAATACCAATAAATTCAGCATCAAACATGATTTCTGCTTAAAGGCTCAAATTAAGAGGTCCAGACTCAGCTAAGTAATTGTACAATACCCAACCTCTCCCTCCATGAATTGGAAAGGAACAGGAAGAAGAACAAAGGATAACGAAAAGTCTCTTAGAGCCAGACGAGCACAAATGGGGTTTGCACAGTCATAGTAAATAAGAAGTATACCAAAAAATCCAGGGAAATTACCTACAAAATGCTAAGACCCCAAATCACAAAAGATCAAAACAGATAAAAAGGAAATGAAAGATGAGTAACCACCTGCGTTGGTCTAGAATCTGATTGACACTTATTGCACCAAATGACCGCCTAAACAAAGGAAATTCACTTTACTCCTTTCTCCACTAAACTTTCCTTCCTTCTCAAGAGACCACAACTATTCATCATTCACTAATTTTTCGGTTTCTCCCTCCAGCAGTGAAACTAGTCTCTCACTACATAGTTCACCATAAACCGAACATTACAATTTCCATTGTTTTATTTAGTAAAGGAGAGTACTTTTTCACTGCATCTATCCACACACACACACACACACACACACACACACACACACACACACACACACACACATATATATATATATATATATCTTTATATGTATGTGTGTATGTATATTACTAAATTTTACAAATAAAATTCTGAATGTACTGAAGGTGCTGAGGACTGAGGAGCATATGATCTTAATGTTAACAAAAGGGCAGAAATATAAATATAAAGTACCATAATATCAAGTGGAAACCCTAAATCCCTAATTGTAATTACAGATTACACAAGCAATACAGTGTAGCAAATTGCAATGCTTCCAATGGAAAATTTTCCGATAAAATAACTGGATATACCCCTAGGAAGCTGAGAGCGAGAAATGGGAAGCTAACCCTGCGGATGCCAGAGGCATGGAGGCCAGCGACGCCCGCGGTGGCGATGGAGCCGACGTAGAGGGAAGCAACTGCGAAGGCCTTTGAATGGCATCGTAAAGGAGCTGCCGGCGCAGCCTTTTCGGGACGACATTACGGCCGAACCGAGCTGAGCCGCTCTGGCACCTGCCCACCACAAGTGGATCTGGGACCCACCGCTACCGCCGTTTCCATTCTCTGGAGTCTCCTCCCCCGCCTGCATCTGAGTCTCTCCGACCGATGATTATGAAGCACCTTGTTGTGCTTTGCTTGGAAGAATTCGGTATGCATGTTGAGGTATTGGGCCGAACTGTTGGAATGGGCTTGTTTTGGTAATGTGAGCTTTTCTTCGTTTTGGAACCTTAGAAACGCCCTTGTTGGTAGAAGAACCGTTGGCTTACCCATTATATATTGGGAATCTTAACGAAATATTTTGAATACTGATTATTATTAATCTCAAAGACATTTTTATCTTAAAACGTCACTCCTAATACTATTCATTTACACATTTATTTTGTTCTTTTCATTAAAACTAAAGTTTTTAAAAACTTTTCGTTTTAATGTTGTTTTCAACATTACTCTCATCATGATTTTGTCCTCGAACGTGTTAATGGTTTTTCTGTTCAACCTTAATCAGGTCTTTAATTTTTCAATCAGGTCTTTAATTTTGCTTTCCAACTTAGTTTTTCATTTAATGTAATGAAAAATTCGAATTTGTAACTTCTTTCAATATTGGAAGGACAAAAACAAATTGACCAATAGATGTTGAATAATATTTTTCTTTACTTTTTAATTATGTGACAAGTTATAGACAAACATCTCTAATCATACTCTATTTTCAAGTTAAACTTCTTTTTTTTTTGGTTGACAACGAGGCAAAAGTACGAAAGAAAAAGAAAGGTTACATATGAATATCACGAGACTAGGAGACACCAGTTATATCTGCAATTAACAACTGACGATAAGAAGGAGAAGCTTACTAAAAAGAGATTGGACCCAAACTTCATGACAAACTCAAACGAGCCGAATCATCACATAGACCAACTTTGATGCATAAGGGCACAACAATTCAGTACTTCCCATAAGGTGATTATCCACTTTTGCATGTAAAATCAACTGTACTGCAAGTGCAGAATCCGATTCCACCATAATCTTGTTAATGATATTATTTCATGCAAGTTGTAGCCCAATGAAAACCCCAAACTCCAACACATAGAATCACACCTCAATCAAGATTAGCACAAAAGCTAGAAACCCCGTGCACCGATGAGTTTCTGAGGACATCGCTAGCACCAATGAAATTGGCCTACCCCTTGCGACACCCATCAACATTAAGCACCCAACCCTTAGGAGGAGGCTCTAAATGAAGAAAAGCATGTGTTAGAAGAGACTTTATGGAGGGAACCATCTTCACCCGAAGCCAATCTTTCAAGTAGGTAATAATAATAGATTTGGATCATTAGGGAGAGCAAAATCCTATTCAAAAATACTTTTGTTTCACTAGTGCCACAAGAACCAACATGTGATGCAAAAAATAAGTCTCCATTCCAAATTACACTTTAACTAAGAGCATCTCAAATCATACTCTCTATTTTTTAGTTAAATTTTAGCTATAAGGTTACATTAGGAACTCCTTAAAAGTTCAACTTCAATCACACTCTCTAGTTTAGAGAGTCATAACGATAGTGGCTCAATTAGTGTATATATTTTATTTAAAATAATATTAAAATACTAATAATTAATGCTAGGAGCTACTTTCTCACGTATAAGATTTAGGAGCTTTTGGGGAATCCCTATCTTAGGAGGGGATGTGATTAGAGATGGATTTTTCCAACTGAGTAGTGCTACCAACACTTGTGGGTCACATCTGTATTAGAGAGATGATACAAATAGCATTTTCGTTTTAGAAAAAATTTCTAAAATTTAGTTAGGAGCATATTCAGAAAACTCATTGAAGATGCTCTAAGAATACTCAAAAGTTATTTTAGGAGCTCCTCATAAAATTTTTAATCCAACCACACCCACTAATGTAGAGAGTCATAATGGTTACAAACCAATAGGAATAGTGTTTTTTTTTATTTTTTATTCTTTTATACAATTATATATTTACTGTTGAAAAATATAAAGGATAGTATTTTAGGGATTTTATTTGTTTTGGTCGATGTTTTCTTGTCCTGTGGACAAAGGTTTAATTTGATTTATATTGCTCCTTATTAATCTTATAAAAATCCTTATTAATCTTATAAAAACATCCTTGCGGAGAAGGATAAAGCATTCGAGATTGTGAGGATATTAAAGAATTCTTATATTTGTCATAAACTCGCTTTATTTAACCCTAAACGATGGTCATAAGCTGTTTGACCCATATGCATAAACAATAAAAATAAAAATATATAGTTGTCAAATTATAATTAGGAGGAAAATAGGAAATACCTCCCTCCAAGAGCAAAAGCAAACCATTGAGCATCAGCATATATGATGAAAGATTTTTGAGGTAGTTTAGATGTGTTAACAATTGTCATCAAAAAGCCATTTTATCAATGAAATTGATGAATACACACTTTAGTTTAATTTTTTTTAATGAATGATATTATCTACACTAAAGGAGAGGAGGTGGGCGATGCTAGCAGTAATGTGGTTCAAATTAACTTTTAACGAAAATCGAACATAAGACTTCTAGTTTAATTGTCAATAATAAAACAAACTTGTGTATCCATGAGCATCTAAAATTAATGGCATTGAATGAGATGTGATAAGATGCTATATTATTATCAATATAAATCCTATGAGATTATTTCAAGAGTTTTGAAGTTTTTTTTAGTGGAAAAGATAGAATTCATTTCAGCAAAATTGAATGCCAATTCAACGTATAAACCCAACGTTCTAATGACATGAACAAGGAATTCATTGAAATAACAAAATACAAATGGATATTAAGAGGCACAAATATAAACCAAAGTTAAGAGAATGTATCTACATTTTGATTTCAATTACAGATATGTAAACAGGCCATAAATACTCTCTCTCTCACTCTCTCACTCTCTCGCTCATGAGAGGCCCTGTGCGTTGACCAATGAAATCAGTTTTAACACACATTATAATCTTTCCTGGATTTTTTTCTTTCAAAATAAATTAATATGCACTAAATAAATTCTTCAATACTTGCCCCTTTTTGATATTTAACCAGATACGACTCCATGTTTGCTCAACCCCTACAGTCTTTGGCATCTTTTAAAGAGTCCCTTTCTGCTCTCCTGCTCGTACCATCTAACACTGGTGTATCATTACCCTCTTCGGATTAACTTCAGTACAAGTCAATGGTCTCAATGAGTCCACATTGCTTCCTTGCACTTCTTACTCTACTCATTCCTCTTTTCGTCTCTGCAATATGCGAAGAATTTCGTCCTCCCTGGGTGCATCTAGATCCCAAATCCCCAGAGCTGATAAACGCTTCAGAGTTCGCAGTCTCCGAATACAACAAGCATTCCACAAAGAAGTAAGTTTTCCAAAATGTGGTTTGCGGTAAGAGGAGATTTGTATCAGGCCCGTTTTATGCCCTTCTCATTGCGGCAAAGAATGAGACGTTGAGTATCCCCGCTGAAAATAATAAGGCTGGTGTGTGGGCAAGATTTGGGGCACCAGCCAAATTGACTGGCTTTTATAAAAATGTACGTACAAATAAAAAGTTTGAAACTAAGAAAAAAGAACCCTATAATCTATTTGGTCATTAAATGAGGTTGTCTATGGGTCGGGGTGCGGGTCAGGCTGATAGTCGAGCTGCTGGATGGGTTGCTAGTCGGTTTGTTAAGGAGGATGACAGTCGGGCTGGTGGACGGGCTAGGAGATCGACGGGTTATGTGGCTCGGAGGTGGAGGGGACCGCAATGCCTGGTGGGAGACAGATGCCATTCAAGCAAAGGGCCTCAATGATCAACGCGAGCTGACTCCTGAGGTCGACCACTTTATGCATCAGTTCAGTGACGTTGAGGCCATGTGGTTGCGATGATGATAAGGCCCCTAGTAACATGCTGACGAGCCTGCCCCATCCCTTGACAATACTTCCCCAGCCTCTGCTCGAGGGTTGCATCCAAGGTCTTAGCCAATATCTGAAACCCCGCATCCTCGAGCTGTGCCATAGACTCGATAAGAGTGTCCGAGGGAAGCTGGGAGGCAGACTCCTGAATGACGGTCTGGCTCTTCTCCACCATCGTCGACTATGAGAATAAGACAAAAGTGGATTGGTAAGAATTAATATTAAATTAAATTCTGTAATTTTTGGAGTCGTAAAATAGAAAATTGAAAAAAAGTACTTACGTGTAGCTGCTCGGCAAGCTCATTCTCGAGCCAAACATAAACACCCTTAAAGATGTCTATCTAGGGGAATTTAGAACCCTCCTGGAATAAAATCAACAAAAAAAAAAACATAAAGACAACAAAAAATAAATTGAATATTTGTAAGAATTTGGAAGTGCTAATATTAAACTCTCATTACCTGTCGTCGCACCTCTATCTTATAGGAGTAGGGTCTCGAACAGAATGGTAGAGAAGAGTTTTCTTCTCCCGGTTGATCTTGCTCGCCTTTGCCTTCTTCTGTTAACATAAAATAAACGTATTACTGTAATATTTAAAGATAATGAAACAAACGCATAACCCAAAGTAGGAATAATTTCTAAAAGAATTAAAATGACATAAGTAATACATATATAAAAACGTACCACATCGGTGGGCTGAAAATGGCCTCAGAGCCACACCCACTCGTCCGGCTGATCCTCAAACTCCAGCGGGCAACCCTCATCTAAAGCAACCTCCGGATCATCAAACAACTCATAATGTTTATGGAGGTCCCTTTTCCACTGCTTGTACCGCTCATAAAACAATCTGTCCAGGTAGCTTTCAATCAACTCGTTTATGTCATCAAAATTGTAATTTGTCTAGAATTTACCAAGTATTAAATTAAAATAAAAAAACCAAAATCAAAATTGAAGTCAAAGTTGAAAAAGGAAAAAAAATTAATATAAAAATATGAATGTGATATATAATTGAATAAAACAAAGTTAGGAACTTACCGATAAGCAGTTGCAAACCAGGTTCTTTGTCTTTGCCAAGATCTCGTCCCATGATTTTCATAGCATAAGGCACTCGGTCCTAACGACATGTCCCACGTCGTGGGGCAATGCACTATGCTGCTTCACTATAGGTGCAACCTGATGCCTCTCATCGTATCTTATCGTGATACGATCGTTTGTCACTCGGGTGACCTACCCCGCCTTCAGCTATTGGCAAGGTCCTCGGGTGTTTTTCTTGGCTACAAAACAACAAATCAAACATCAAACATTAAGTTAAAAATTTACCTAAATTTCGATAGAACTTCCCCTACATTTATACCAATTCTCAAAACCTACAAATCGTAATAAACAAGCAAGCACACATGCAAATAACATTGTGAACAATTTTTTAAGGGACGAAAAATCTAAAATGCATATGTTTTAAGATAAAAATCAAGTTTTGTAAGTATATTTAACTAGTCATTTAGCTAGGTTTAGATTTTTCTTCTCTTTTTTTTTGTTAAAGTACAAATAACTGCATTTGAATTAGCTAAATTAAATGGATTTTGTTATTTTACTGGGCGGGTGGCGTCAGATGCAGATGCGAATGAGGATGCAGATGCTGTGTCGGAAGTCTAGGCACGCCGGTGAGTATG
>JAOTRO020000003.1:5012844-5023118 GCA_028566515.2 Pyracantha coccinea | reverse complement strand
TCTGTATTATTCAGGAACCGTATAATCTTCATTGGGCAGCCAGTCACTTCAGCGGTGGCTCAACGAGTCATATCCCAGCTTGTGACTTTGGCTACTATTGATGAGAATTCAGATATACTGGTGTGTACTTACACTTTCTCCCCTTCTCCCCTCCGCCCCCCTTCAATTGATTCAGCATGGCTAAAGTTTTAACATGTCAAAGTCGGTTTCTTTCAGAGATTGTGACTTTGCCCTGTATCATTTCAGGTGTATTTGAACTGCCCTGGTGGGAGTACATACTCTGTTTTGGCAATTTATGACTGCATGTCTTGGGTAATGTCATGAAGCTTCGTCATCTTTCTTTTTTTTTTTTCATCCAAATTTTTATCACATTTCTTTGCACATTGTTGTGGATAAAGAAGATTGTATTGCAACAGAGACAATAAAACAACATAGAAAAATGAGTGTTAAAGTACACCAGTATAAGAAATAAGAGAAATGAAAGAGGGAATCAAACCCCTTCTAAAATGTTTTTAATACAACACCATGGACTTCCAATGCCAGCAGATAGTAGAGAAAGGAATAAGTCTAAATTAATTAGAAACAGAAGACATGAGAGTGGACCAAAACAGAACATTTGCTCTCTTCTTTATTGCATTTTCATTCATTCCTATTTGTTACATCATCAATTTGTCATCAAACTCCTATATTGAAATTACGGTTTAGATCGTTGTCGCAGTAGCCCTGAGGAGGTGATTAGGCTCAAGTAGCATTTGAACTAACTTTAACATTCGCTATTCTGATTAAGTTTGCATTGTCTTTAACAAGATAAACCTAAAAAAGTAATAATCAGGCAAACAAACACACAAAGAAAAACCAACACAAAATTATAACCATAGCTCGATTGCACCAAACAAGAAATAGTTTTATTTATCAATTATGTTCTGTTTGCATTAAATGATTTTTTATGTTATCAGATCAAACCTAAGGTAGGAACAGTATGTTTCGGAGTAGCTGCAAGCCAAGGAGCACTTCTTCTTGCTGGGGGAGAAAAAGGAATGCGCTATGCGATGCCAAATGCACGAATCATGATACACCAACCACAGAGTGGATGTGGGGTATGAATCAATTTTTTTTGGATAGCTTGCCTATTTTGTTATTAAGAAGATGCTTATAAGAGGGTAGGAGGATGTGAATTAATGGGCTATATGACAAGAAGTAAAAGTAAATTGTATTTTGATGGTCTATTCTTTTAGGTGTCTTTCCTATCTTGTGCTGTTATCAGTTTTGGGTATGGAGGGAAGACCTAACTTCTTTTTGTACCATATGTTAATTAATTATGTAGTATCATTTAAAATCAAAGTTTGGTAATGAATATAATGATATAGAAATCTCAAATCTCATGAGCAGTTACATGAGAGGGATTTGGAATGCTCATGTGGTATTTTTCTTATCCCTCCTAAACATTTTATGATCCATCCTTACCAACTTCGACTCAATCACTTGGGATTTGGAAATCCCTACCCAAACATAGCCTAAATATTTTTTTCAATCCTTGCATTTGCATCATTCCACTAATATTGCAAGGACATAGACGCTGGAACTTGGTTATTCTAACCTGGCATTTTGGCAGGTTGGATTTTAGGATTATAGATTACATGTAAAACATTTTTAACATTTCCACCATTCCATAATGCATACATTTTATGTAAAACATTTTTCTGTAAGGTTGATTCTAGGATTCAAGGATTCAAGGATTCTAGATTACATGTAAAACACTTTTTACATTTTCATGATTCCGCAACACATGCATTTAAGAATATAGAAATTGGAACAGCTATGTTAGGTTGGACTCTAGGATTCTATATTGCATTTCCATCATTCCACTAATTTTTAGCAAGGACATGTCAGAAAATGGAACTTGATTACATTTCTTTTCATCTTATTTGTACTTGATTACATTTCTTTTGAGTATATATTTGTTTTAACTTTTAAATCGAAGTTTGAGTAAAGTGTTTTCAAATTATAAAATCCCTTAGAATTGTATATGCATTGTGGCCTAAGGATTCCATTTTTCTTTTGTTCCAATTCTGATTGATATTATTAACCATGAAGCATGTTATTTCTTAGTCCTAGAACTAATGCCTTTGAAAATTCTTAAATGTTCTTTTTGATCCTTGCATTTGCTTGAGATGATGGAAAATTTGGGCTTCAGTAGGCCCTTAGATGATGATGGAAATGCTGAATTTTGTATTCTCTCATTATTGGTTCTACCAAGTGTTTGATTAAGTATGATGGTCTCAATACTAAAGGTGTGTTTCGAGTTTGACAAAATTATCGTACTACCTGAACGTCAATGTATTTTTTGGAAGTGTGAAGGTCTCCAACAAAAAAATAAATACAAGTATGAAGAAGAAATACTACTGTGAGAAGATAACTTCTTGTTTAGTTTTTGTATTTGATCTTTTTAAATACCTCTGTACTATGTTACATCCTTGAACCATCGAAGGTCTCAGAGTTGACTTTCTGTTGTAAATGACCTAATAATCTCATAACCGATTTGTTACTTAATCTTGTTTTTATAGTCGTTTTTGTTTCTTGCCCTATTTTCTCCTACAATCATAACTGCATGAATTTTTATAGTAATACACAAATTGATATTGTCTGGGACATTACCGCTATTAGTTTCAAATTCTCAGATTCTTTGTTAAATATTTTCCGTAAAATTAAAATAATTTCTTATATACTAATTACTACGTGATCCGTTTTGTTTTATATCCGCGATTGATTTGGATTTGTCTTATTGTGTAGGGCCACGTGGAAGATGTGAGGCGCCAAGTGAATGAAGCAGTTCAAACTCGCCATGTCAGTCTCTTCTCCCTTAGTTGTATTCTTGAAAATCTTTCTGGTGATCATATATTAGTGTTGCAGCCTAATTGATTTAAATCAAACAGAGCAGAACAATCAATTTTGACAGACAAACCTTGGTGTCCAAGGAAATCTCTTTTTGATGTGGTATTTTAGAGTATTACAATTTGAATGCCGGTGTTGAAAGCTCTTAAATTTAGGTTCAGCTCTGTTCGAGGTTGGGTTGTTACATATAAATTCACTGTGCCAGTAGTTTAGTCTTCATTTAGTGACAGACAAACCTTGGTTATCTGGGGCAGTTAGTGGTAGCGTGGATCTATTGTGAGGAGAAGCACAGACAATGAAGGAATGTCTTTAATAACACTTACTGCTCCAAAAACTCAAAAAGCATTCTCTGGACCTTTGAGAAAATACGTACTACTCAGACCCTGCATGGGCAGGATCCTCATCCACTGGGCAGCTCCTTTTAATGTTTGAAAGACTTTGCATCTGTGATTATTGCTTTTCGAGTTCGAGGAAATTGAGATTTAGGGTTCTGTCAATACTGTGTTTAACATGTACTTGGTTTCCATTACAGCTATTTCTGTGTGCTTTATTCATCAAATTAATGAGTGCCATCTGCTCCACATCAAGTCTTTTAATTTGGTCTTGTGTCCTGATGAATTTGATGCAGAAAGTCGACAATATGTATGTTGCGTTTACCGGGCAATCCTTAGAGAAAGTACAACAGTACACTGAGAGGGATCGTTTCTTATCTGTTTCCGAGGTAATGTTACTAATTCTGCGACCCCAGTACAATTACAGAACTACGATAAATGTCTTTTAACCAAATTAATTTTTCAATTTCCAGCAGCTAGTAATACTCCAGCACTGCATATCTATCCATCCAGCTTATTGACCTCCCATTTATTTATTTATTTTAAATTGCAGGCTATGGAATTCGGGCTTATTGATGGCGTGCTGGAAACCGAATATTGATTCCAAATTTGTACCGTTTGTTTTGTCCTCAAATTTCAATGTTTTACAAATTATGATCGGTCATCGGTTATCCAGTTTATTTGATTTCAGTGTTGCTGCTTCACTTCACCTTGTGATGAATGCCATATTCGATCATTTTGGCTTTCAAGATTTAACAATGCGCGGTGCAGGTTGTGACATTGGAATCATTCTTCAGAGAAGCAGATTGAGCATACACGAGGAGGTTATGAGGGGCAACTCAACTAAACTGGTCGGAGCTCCCTGGATTTTTTGGGTTTTCCGTTCTATATATTGTTTTCAGGGACGAGAGAGAACCTGTAAAATGGAAGAGGGGTCTAAGCAAGCAGCCGCAGGAGGCATCCATAATGGACTGAATCATGACATTGTTAGGTATCAAGAGTTTTTCTCCCACCATTCTTCTATCTTGATACGTATGAAGCTGAGGTTTTAACATAATATCAAAGGAAATATCAATTAACAATATGAATACTGCAATGCCTCTTGTGGCAAATTTTCTACCTTGACACTTGAAAAACAAAAATTGGGTACTTAGAGCACGTGCGACAATTAGACTTTACATGTGGGTTAAATTGCTCAGATAGCTTTTCACAATAAAATTAACTAAAGCATATGTAAAGTCTCTTGGTTTTCATTTTCTTGGCTCGAAGGTTTTAAACTCCCTTTCTGTTCACCATATTCATGAATCATTTAGGCAATCTGATTCCACGATCAAGATTCAGAAGGACCGTCCGATGCAATTAACCTGAAGGCTTATGAACCTAAAAAAAAGAGTGGGTAGGACAGCGGGATTCGTACTCTTTGTTGGACCCAAAAATTGCACGCAAAGGCCCAAGCACATTAAACGTCCAGTGCCCATACGGGTTTATTGCCTCATGTGAATCTCGGTTATATTATACAAATTTAGTGGCAAAACTAATAGTTTAGCAAGCATTTACGCAAGTTAAATTCTCATGTCAGGCCAAGCAGTAAAATATATAACACCATGCCAGACACATTCATTTAAACACAGCACCTACCAAGCTCACATGGCCTAAGACATATGGTTTCACGAGTTTGTTAGAGGGGTTGATTAGTGGAAGGTTATGAACGTCCACAAAGCCCATAGAAACTCTTCTATAATACAGACTTTGGTCTACTTGGGAGCATCAATGTCCATGATTATTATTTGGAGTGGTCTCACAATGGGAAAGCAAATGAGATAATTTCCAACACCTTATTTTAGTCAATGCACTGTCCATAACAATAACCTAACCCTACAACAATCCATCCACACAAGACATATATCTGCTCTTTTCCTGTACCAAGAGCCATGTGTCTCGTGAACCTATTCATGGTGCAACCTATCTCACCCTTCTATCCATATGTTACTAAGAAGGTACCATTCCACCCCTTTCGCTGTTGGGAAAAAGCTATTTTCAGTGCCCCTTGTTATCCATAGGGCACAAGAAAGGGAGGGGAAGTGGAAAGATTACTAGTACCAAACCTTCTCCATCACGCGATTTCTACCTCATCTGCTTAAAGAAGAACATATTCTTCTTGCTGTACGAAATCTCTCCCCTTGATGCAGCAGACCCTTCTTGACTGCTACAAGATTTCCAGCAAGCCATAGACTCAAGCTTTAAGCTTTCCCCTTTCACCACTGATCTTCCACCTTAGAAACCTCAACCAACCACCATGACCACAAGCTCAACCACTAGCAATATCTCTTACAAATTCTTCTCCTAAATCTTAACATAACTGTACCAAAATGAAGCTCATGCATTGGTATTTGCTAAACTTCTGGATCTCTAGCTCCCACACTTCAAGCTCTCATGCCAAACCCTTTTTAATATTAACTCACCACCTCAACAGCCGCATGAAGCACTTCAACAGCCATGGAAAAACTTCGACAACTACTAGAAGCGTTTCAACGTAACACCAAACCAAGCACCTTAGAGCTGCTGGAAGAACAACAAAGCATTTCCTAGTACTTGTTTTTCCTTTAGATGCTTTGGGCCTTATTCTCGCTGACTCAAAAATGGGGGAGGTTTTGTTCGCCTCTTTACAACACAAAAAGCCCAGCAAAGCCTTCGACACAAAAAGTCCCCAAACACTCGCAATCTAACAAATTTTGTATCAAGTAACTTAGAAACGAGGGATGTGAAGGTTTTGTTCACTCTTTACAACAAAAAAAGGCCAGCAAAGCATTTGACACAAAAAGCCTCCAAACACTCTCAAATTCAATCTAACAAAATTTTTTCTTTTTGAACAAATGATATTATCTACACTAAGGCGGTGAGGGAGTGGACTAAGCCTCATAATGAGCTAGTAATAATATGATTAAAATTTGCATTTGGCGATAATCAAACTTAAGATCTATCACTTACAAGTGAAGAAAAAATGGGAGTTTATTGGTGTTATGTCGATGGTTTATGAAATAAAATTAATTTAAAGATAAGAAGGAAAATAAAACTAAGATTGTTTTATGTTTTATCTTCTACATGTATTTTTTCATGAAAAATAAAGTGACCCCACCGCTTCCCTTCACTGCAACCACCAATCTTACATCTACCACCGTCAAAATATTATGCAGAAATCATGGAGTATAAGATGCTACTTGAGAAAAAGAAACCACTTGTTAAATTAATTCATCTTAGTTCCTGAAGCTAGTATTATGTAAAATAAAAATAGTTCATTGTAACAAACAAAGCCACATCTAGGACACATATACTACTACGAACATGTGTGTAAAGGGCGGTTCACAACTTAATTATTTGAATTGAATTAAACAAATATTATAAAAGAAAAAGTCATGGGTCACCGTGTATATATGAAATACGACGTAACGTATGTATCCGTGTTTCGAGCGGACGAAAAGTCCCTGTACATGAAAAATCTCTTAACAGATGATGTCCTACTGGGTTGGGGTTACAAGCTTGTCTGACGAAAAGAAAAAGTAGAAGAGAGGGGAGGACACCTGTGAACTCTCTCTGTATGAAGCAAACTTGGCACTCTTTGTAGGCCGCCCTATCTAATCTCATATCCCTAAAAATCCCTAGCTTGCTCTACCGATGGCCGCCCTTCTCCCTTCCCTTCTCCTGGATCAGTAGCAGTACGTGATGGATGCCTCAAACAACTCGAGCAGCCCAAAGAAAACAGCGAGGAAAAAGAAGAAGCAAGGTGGGAGCGGGAGCAAGAAGAAGATGACCGCCGAGCAGACTTTAGCTTTCAAGTTCGTGAGTGAATGGGTTTTCTTGGAACAGCACCAAGCTTCTTCCGCTGCAGCGTCGGATGATTTTGGGGTTTCGTTGGTGCAAACGAGCACTGCAAACAAGCTACTCTTTGAATTGCATTCCCATTCAAATTGCAGTGATGGGTTTCTTTCGCCTTCCAAGTTGGTCGAGAGGGCTCACGAAAATGGGGTGAGTTAAATTCTGAACGAAAATCTTTCGTTTCGTGGGTGTCGGTTCTTTAACTTGTTATAGTTTGTTTATTTTCTATCGTGTAATTTCTTTGTCTATCTTTTTAGATTACTTGTTAACTTCTTTAACCGTTTGTGGGTGTCGAATTCAATCTTCTCACACATTCCGGCATTCTAGTAGTAGGAGTAGGAGACATACCCTGTATTGGTTAAAATGCAGCATCTTTAACGTGTTTAGAGTCTTTTTTTTTTTTCTGGCCTGAAACATTAGCAGATTAAGCATACACGCTGTGATGAAGGATGGGACTCGGGTTCAATCTCATGCGGGCGAAGGATGTTAGTTACAATGAAGACTTAAATTGGCTTTCATTAGACTCGGGGACTATGAAGGCATCACAAAAAATTAACCTTCTATTTGCTGTATGCATAGGGTAGGGGAGAACAATTTGTTTTCACCTTAATCGTGGAAAGAAGAGGGTTTATTTGGACTTTAAAAGGCTGCGAACACAGGAAAGGCAATGAGCTCCGCGGTAGTTAATCTAATTGCTTTTGTATCAGTTTGAGTCAGCCATTACTATTTCCCAGTTTGTGGGGAAGTGTTGGCAGTATAGCTCTTTACTGCCCGTTCTAGTCTCTGTTATTGTCTTGCTCAATTCTCGTTAAGTTTTTCTCCAAAAGCTGTTAAATTTGTATTGTACTATATTTTCCAAAAGCTGGGGAATGTTGATATCCATGCTCTAGTTTGAGAAGTGTAGTTGATGGAGACGATGAACAGCTTTATGTTTAGGGATGACTGAGCTAATTTAGTGTGCTGGTTTGGGTTCGCTAAAGTAGTGATTCAGTTGAAATGGTTGAGGTTTATGTATGATTTTTAGGGTTATTTATACGTATTCCATTCAATTTTATGTATGGAGGATATGTAAGGCTATGTCATAATCGAATCTGTTGATGCACAAAATCGGGTTGACTTTGGAACAACGTAAAGTGTCACAAAGTGACCTTCGCAAGGGTGCTTTGGTCACTTAGTGAAGATAGTAGATTGAGAGATAAAGGGAAGAGAAATAGACACAAGGTGTACGTGGTTCACCCTAAGTTGGGCTACATCCACGAGGGTAGAGGAGTTCTCATTAACAATGTAGTGTTTACATAATAGTATAATACAAGGGATTGCATATAATTGTCGTTAGCAAGATCTAAGTTGGGCTACACCCTGTTGCTGTCCCCTGTCGATGTGAGACTCTAGATACTTTATACTGGTGTTGACGCATGGCGCATGGTGATTGGTCTCCTAGTTGGAGAGAAACTCATGTGCTTCGGCAAGTGTGCCTCACCATGAACTCTTCAGTAAGTCTCCGAAGGTATATAGTTTCCCATGCTTGGTGAAATATGGTACAAACAGAATCCATGACTCTTCCAACAATTTCTTGATTTTATACTCAACATCTTTTCTCATTGGTGTAACTGATGTCGGAAAAGACCCAAAATATCGTATGTATTGACAGAAGTTCTTTGGCCAGCTAACTAAGGTTCCTACATTTTAAATACATGAATACATGCTGAGATGTAGTGATCTTTAATTAATATATGTGCTCATAACAGGTGAAAGTTCTTGCTCTGACAGATCATGACACAATGTCTGGCATCCCCGAAGCCCTAGAAGCAGCTCGGAGACATCGCATTAAGATAATTCCAGGTGTTGAAATAAGTACAAAATTCTACTCAAGGTAACTTTGGAAGAAGTATGCCTTCTGGATGCTTTTAAATAAGTACAACATTGGGCTGTTGTAAACTGCATTTATTACATAAGAAACTAGAAAGGATATACTTAAACAAATTTTGAACTTTGTTCCTGCATCATTCACCCTTGGTTGCAGAAAACTTGACCTTGAGTTTGTCATGTTGAGGTAGTAAGATCTTAAGCTGGTACCAAGTTCCCATCCTTGCCAAAACTGTAGGATCTTCCACCTTGTAAGAACATAGTGGAGGGACTTACAATCTAATTCCAAAATTGACATACGAGAATGGGAAAGACCAAGCCTAGTGAAAAGAAATTTTGGTTTTGGTTATTTGTTTGTTTGGTAAATCTTCTGCATTCAGTCGTGGTCTGCTGAACACATGGACTATTAAGGTTTTGTGAAAAACTAAAAAGTTGGTCGTTACACCTTTTGAGAATTCATAGCAATTTTGGCACTAAAATATGATGAAGTTATTATAAGAAATGATACAAGTTGTATTAAGATTTTTGGTGGGAGGGAATGAGTGATGAATGTTTTGGGTTTATGGGTAGATTGCCATTTCAAATTCTTCTTTCCTGATATTTTTCCTTTCTTAAACCATGTTGCTTATTGTCATTTTACTAAAGGGTAATTTGGAAGTTTATTATTCATTAAAAAGGTTATAGTTGAAACTTGAGTTCAAATCGAGGCACCCTTAAACTAAATGAGAAATAAGGTTATTTTAGCAATGGAAAGGAAATATCCCATATTCGGTAGTTCTTGAACACCTCCGATGATGTTTCACAATGGTTTCAGAGGAGAGTCTGCACCAGAGGAGCCAGTTCACATCCTTGCATACTACAGCAGCTGTGGACCAACAAGTTTTGACGATCTGGAAAAGTTCCTGTCAAATATAAGGGATGGTCGTTATCTTCGTGCAAAAAAAAAAAAAAAATATATGGTATTGAAATTGAACAAGCTTAAGTTCCCTCTTAAATGGGAGCATGTCGCAAAGATTGCAGGCAAGGGAGTTGCTCCTGGGAGAGTGCATGTGGCCCGTGCGATGGTTGAAGCCGGCTATGTGGAAAATTTGAAACAAGCTTTTGCCCGCTATCTTTACGATGGTGGACCAGCATACTCTACGGGAAGCGAACCTCTGGCAGAAGAAGCAGTAAAACTGATATGCGACACAGGAGGTGTGGCTGTGCTAGCTCATCCTTGGTCATTGAAAAATCCAGTTGCCATCGTCAAAAGTTTGAAAGAAGCTGGTCTTCATGGGATCGAAGTTTACAGAAGTGATGGAAAACTAGCTG
>JAOTRO020000003.1:4981851-4995847 GCA_028566515.2 Pyracantha coccinea | reverse complement strand
CGATCATAATTAAGAGTCTAATGCTCCAATACTCTATTTTCTTTGATGCTCCACAAGAGCAAAAATCTAGATCCACCTTTAAAGGTGTCATTTAAGTAAATCCACATTTAGTTTTATAAATTTATGAAAATAAAAATTGTGTTGTTATTTGTACTCGAAAAAAGCCAGTGTGCAGTCTAAAATTTCTATATTTAGAAATAAAATATAATTATAAAAACTGCACAATGACTTTTTTAGAATGCGAATAACATCTTTTAATGAAAAATCTTCAACCAAATGAAAATTATACAAGACAATGATGCGAACACAAAATTAAAAAAAAAAATTGTGAGACAAGCTAGGAACCTGACATGCAAAAGTGAATACTTTTAACGAATTACACCACAAGCTCTTACAAAAAATACAAGAGAAAAATTCAAAGAATTCAGTAACAAAAATAAAAATACATGGACTAAAATGAAATATGATGACAAATTTAGGGGTCCTTGTTGGAATTAACTGAAGGGCGCATAACAACTTTTCTGGATTTGGTAGCAACAATTTCTAAATTAAATTGGCAAAAAGGATAAATTAATTCGGTCCCTCTCCCCAACTGCACCCGCACCGCACCACCCCCGACTCCACTCGTCACCTCCTATCTCAGCCGCTCAGCCCATTCCACCCTCCGTTTTCCCAATTTCTCGGCCGCTCGCTGCCTTCCAGCGCTCCCTCGCTCCGCCTACTTATGCATTGTCTGATGGTTGTGCTGCTACCGGAAGATTAGCGGGAGAAGGCAAAGCGTGAGAATACCAAACCCTCCCGCTCTTTCTTTATTTATTTTTTTTAATTTTGGTTTGAAGTTCTGTTTGTAGTGGTACCTGTTTAAGTTAACTTCTGGATGTTTGTTTCCTAAGTATGGTTGATTTCTGATTCTTTTTGGTGTAATTAGCAAATACGGTGAACTAATTAGCCCAAGAGATTAACAATAAGCAAATGCGGTGAACTGATTAGCCCAAAAGATTAACAATAAGCAAATGTGGCAAACTAATTAGCCTAAGAGATTAATAATAAGCAAATGTGTTGCACGAATTAGAAACTGCGGTGACACACTGACGCGCCAGTATCTGGGCTGTTGAAGCGCTTGAATCCCTCTGCGTGATATGGTTATATGTTGTTATTCTTTTATCTCTCTCACATCTCAAACCCTAGCATAGTTTGCTTTTGCCATTAAACTCTAAATTTTGAAACTTTTCTTGTGTTTGATTTGCATGTTGATATTTAGGAGCTGTAGAGTTGTTCCGATGCGCCACAAGTGTTATTCAACCAGTAACTTATGGGAATTTACTACCTGAACTGAAGTGGAAAGAATTTGCACCCAAAAATGGCTATTACTTCTTGTGGTTCAAATGGTAATCATATTAAAATTGATGGTGCTGGTTCGTCTGATGAGCTTGACTATCTTCCATTGACACAACGGCGCAATTTGTTACTGGTTGGAAAGCAAAATTTGAAGTGAGCTCCTTGTTTATTATCACGTGCATAAATTTTTTGATGTTCATTTGAAGTATGTCAGTAATATTCTAAAGTTAGTGATTTAAGCTTCGTCTTTGGGGTTTACAGGTCCCTCATTGGTGTTACGGTTAAAGAAGAAGATGAGGAGCTCTCCAAGTCACAAGTAATTTGTTAATCTCTACATTTTAGTTCCACTATTTATTTTCTTATTATCATAGTTAGTGGTATTATATTGTGATGATTGATTTGAGTTCAAAGCATTGAAGAGGGGAATGCTTCAAGCCTTGTCTTATAACGCTCAGTAATATGATTCCAAATTCCTTCTCTTTTGAAATTTTACAGTAGTGTCATAAGCATTTAATGATAAGATATAGCTAGGTAATAACAAATGGCCCTGCTCTTGACGTTGAACTGGTCTATAATCATCGGCGTAAACAGTTTGTAGTTGATTATCCTTTTAGTCGTTAATTTAGTGTTTGATTGATTATTGTCTTTGATCCATGAAGATACAGAATGCTTGTGCCCATTTGTGTCGTCTTCGAATAATAGAGATGATGGGTTGATGCATGATATTTTCTTCTTATGAAAGTTGTATCTTGCAGCTGAAACTAATGATCCATATAAGGAAACAAGTGAAGGACATATACTTGAAGAATCTATGGATTCAATATTGAATTTCTGACAATTTAATTATCGTTTTAACGTTGAAGAATCTGGATATTGGAAGTCTATTTGGGCATCTGAAATTAAGAAAAGTAATGAATTTTATATGAATGGTCTTAGGATGTAATGTTAGGTCATAGAAGTTATGGAGTTATCATTGGGTATGTGCGAAATTATTTGGTCAAAAATCACAAACTCTTTGTGAGTGCAAGGCCAATAATGAGAAGGTATTGCTTATGTGCAAAGTATGGGCTACTGGATTTTAACAAATTGTCTTCACTGGAAAAGTTTACAAAGTCTCTGCACATGTGGAGAAAAGTATATGTGCATTTATATAACATAGAGGAGGTACTAGATTTTAGAAACTTGCTTGATTGGATGGGATAGAGGTTTAGTTATCGTTATGTTTGTTTATCCACCTTTTCCATATATTTCATTTCATTGCCTATGTACGTACAGGATGAGAATCTAGTTAGAATGTCGTGTAACATAGCAATGTTATTTGTCTTGTAAAGGTTTGAATGTAGCTAGAAGTATACGCAAGACACTGGATAGATTCATGAAAATAAGAGTTTCTGTCGATTTGACATGAGAAGATAAGTGATTTGAAATTAGAATGTACCTAAAACACTGGAAGTATGGGCGAGACACTATAGATGGTCCACAAATCAAAGTGGACCATTCTCATGTTTATGAAAACTATGCTTAAATGTTTGAAGAGAAACTGACATAACTTTGTGAGGCATTTTCCTTGGAAGAGTTTTTGTATATTTTACTTATATATTTATTTGACGTTTTAGCAATGTGCTTTAGGCTGAAGATAGGGTCAAATTACAGATTGAATATCAATGAGACTGGCTGAAATAGGAAGCAGTTTGCCTGGAAAAGATGATTGGAAATAATTTCAGTGCAAGCAGTTTGAGTTGGCACCTATTTTTTGTCATACCTGATGTTTTCTTACCTCTGGCGTTTTCTTTTCTTTTTTGGCATGGTTAATAGAATGTGCTTGTTTTGTAGGATGTGTTGTCTTTTCCTTCTGTCAGAGAAGTCGGAGTTGAATTATTGGAAGAAGAAAAAAATCAGTATTCTATAATTTCTAGCGGAGCTACATCTGAACTTCTAGGCTGTAAAACTGTGGCAGATCCCTCACTTGATCAGCATTTACAACATGACTCTTGCAGCCAAAATGTGGAAATGCCTGGGGATAGTGACTACACTGGGACAAAAGTAAATACTTTTGTTTCTTCAGAGCAGATCGTCTGTACTGATTCTAATATTAATGTTGCTCAACTAGAAAAAACTGATGTCAATATTTCCAGTCTACCTGAAAGTCCATCACTATTAGAAATTCATGCCAAAGGAAAGGTTGCTTACTCTGGCAGCTTCTTTTGTTCATCTGGAGGTGGTATGAATGGCTTTGCTGGTTCTTCTGTGTCAGCAGTTCAAGTAAAAAGTGAGATCTCTGATCACTCTACTTATGATCACCTGGACCTCATTTCCCTCAAAGAGCGACAAAAGATGCTGCAATCAAGGTGCCATTTCCTCCTTGATGATTTTATGACTTGGCACAATTTTGCTTTTCAAAATTAATTTCCTCACACAATCACATGCAAGTTGCAGACCTCAAAACTTCTGTTACAAAATTCACTGCATTTTGATGAACAATAAAAAATTTCAACGTTTGACTCTTTGACTAGTAAAAGTTGACTTCTGCAATTTACGGGTCTTAGGAAATGACACGTGCCAACACCTGAGAGGCCAAATAAGAAAATTAAGTCTTCTTTTAATCAAATCAAATTAAATTGAAGAGAATCAAATCAAGGACATGAAAATAAGGGATTCCTCTTCAGTGAGATAATATTAAAAGGCCCATTTCTTAAGGTTAGAGTTTGGAAGAAAGCTTTCTGTGCTAAAGACCTGTAAAAAGGTAGTTCAATCAAAATTTGATGTTAAGAAAGAAAAAATGGAGGCATGGTCCATTGACCTGAAAACCTGAAATGTTTTGCTTAACCAAAGGTTGGGCAAAACCAAACCCTTCAACTGTGTTCTGTCGTGATCTTTCATCATGAGGGTATGTGGGAAGCTTTGAGAATTTAATTTTAAAGTTCAGCGACATTATAAATGGTTATTTGTGATTTTTTTTTGCATTGGCTAGTGGTCATGCAGTCGACAAATTTTAAAGGAGAGAATTTTCTTGATGGAAAGAAACATTGTTTCATTAATGTAACTAGAAATTTAAAGCTTGTTAAATGAAGAAATAAGTTAGCAAGTCAAAGGAGCAAAAATTGTGGCAAATGCAGGTGTAATGACAGTTGAAGGAAAACAGAATTCCAATTCAACAGGCAAAAACTGCTGCATGTGACAAGTATGTGTGTACTTCGTGCGTCAAATTGGGAGATATGCATGCATCAACAATTTAGTGAAATATTTTGTTAGAATAAATAGTCACCAGTTCAGAGTTGGACATTTTGATTTATGCAAGCAATGGGTCCGACAGAAAATACACATGCCACATGCCTCATCAAAATGATTTGTGTGTATAACTGAGTGGCCAAATTATCATAAATTCTTTTAATCAATTGAATCAAATCAAATTGAAGATCATTAAAATCAATGACAAAGCCTCACACCCAAAACAAAGCCTCACACCCAAGTGCCAATTCTTTCACCTTCACTGTTGAAAGAATGTGTTCTCCACCCTTGATTGAAACTCAACTTTGGAGATCTTATAAAAAATTTATTCTCGTAAAAAAAAAAAGTATACCATCCAAGTACAAATTTTATTTGTTCAGGTTTTTTTTTTTTGTATATTGAATTTCAGTTTGTGAAATTTATAAACATGCCTGAATGTATATATGTAATTCATATTGCTGTAAAGGGATAAATTCTTAGGTTTTTTTTAGTTATTTTATTTATGGCATTTTGCAGGAAACTCTTCGGGTTTGAAAAAGCACTTATTGAGGTAATATTTTTATCCTTATGTTTATTTTTAGAATTATATGTGTGCATTAATTATTGAGAAGCTTGTGGCTACTTTTGAGCTCAGAAGTAGGGTTTATGAAAAAAATCATGTTAATAGACAAGGTCATATCTTACTATACTGTGTTCCTCAAAGACTTATGAAATGGTACCTGGATGGGGACGATTGACAAGTGAAATAAAGTCGGAATTGTTCCATTGACAATCAGAACTCGTTGCTTTGCTTTCTATCTCTTAAAGTTGACTGGTGGGGTTTTCCTTTTTTCACGAGAAACAAAATTTTGTTAAAAAATAATAAAAACACAGTACAAGACTCGGTGAACTCAAGGTCCACAATTAATATGGTGTAACTCATAAAAAAACAAATATTACTTTGAAGACTTACTTTGAAATAAAATTTGGATATAATATACTTGAATTTCTTCTGATTATGGAAGTATCTTCTAACATTGTATAATACAGGATATTCCAGGGCCACTGTCAAAAGACCTTATGCAACAGCTTGCTTGTAAAGGACAGGCAGATACTAGGAGTGCCGGTGGAGAAGCTTTAGTGGCTACCAGTTCACTTCATGACAATTCTGGAAGAAATAGTTCAGTTGTTTGTAGAACTTCTATGATTAGTTCACCTCATAATGTCATTGTTGAAGCATCTTCTACAACCTATCAATATTCAGTTAATTCCAATAAGTCCAATTATGGTGGAAAAGGTTCTGAAAGTGATAAGAAATGCTCATCTGAGAGAATGCCTCCTAATGCCATGGAGTTAAGTTCATGTGGGGGACAGGACTATGTGCCTACATGCACAAGTAGAAGGCATTGTTCAACCCCGTCAACATCTGTTAAAGTAAAGGATGAACCTTGGGATGACGGTGTCTTCCAAAATCCGGACAGAAATGCTGGGGGTAACTTCTCCTTTGACATACTGCCCGTAAAGAATGAACCAAGAGTTTTCAATGAAATTAATGAAGATGAGGTTGACCATATGCGGCTGCGAGATCGGTTGAATCTGTTGGCATCTGGTTATGGTTCTGAATTGAGCATATCGAGGAGTCATGGATGTTTTGTTAAAGTTGTGCCTTCTGCCAAGTATAGCCCTATTGCCTCAGAATCTGCTAAGCCAATAAGCGTCATTCGTCCACGAAAAAGGAAAAAGACTGCCACGTATGTTGTTATGTTTATGTAGGTCATTTTCCACTTAGTTTTATGTCCACTTTTCTTAAGGATATAGGTGTGAAATTAACTGCAGGGATTCTGTTGAAACGGCTTTGGAGGAAGATGCTCCAGGACTACTGCAGGTACTCCATGTTTCTCACAGTTGCATTTTCAGTACCATTTGGATGAAGACTCCTAAAATGATAAATGGCAGGTATTAGTTGAAAAGGGGGTGCTGGTTAATGAAATCAGGCTTTACGGCGAGATTGAGAATGATGATGCTCTAAAGGAATCCTTATGTGAAGACAACTTTGCAGAGCTTGAAGCTGTAATATCAAAGGTTGGCACAATTCTTGTATTATGAGGTTTCCCTCTTGTCTTAGCCTTGTTACAACAATTTTATGTAATTTGTTCTTGCAGATTGCTTGTAGCATAACCTTCAATCATTCAGGGCTCATTGTTAAGATTAATATTAAAAACAATTACCCCATCACGGTTTGTGATTTTGTTCGCAGGGGGAGGGGTGGGTGTATTTTGGTATTCTTTTCAAATTCCTAGAGTTGCCCATAGGATCTAGTCTGAACCTCGTATTGGCCAATATTGCTGCTTTTATTTAGTACACAACAGATGTGCTACTGCAATTGTGAATTATCTATGAGGAAACTGCCAGGGGTACATTTCTTGAAAAACAGTAGTTAATTCTTGATTAACTAATGACGAAGTGAGGGCTTATTTAATAATTTTAATGTATGAAAAGAGGTTCATTTGGACACATTGTTCGATAAAGCAATTGAAAAGAAAACTTGTAGCTGCTTGTGAGAATGATGAGATTTTTTTTAAAACCATCTTGTTACACTTTTTAAGAACTTCTCCTCCTTGTTTGGTTGTTATGAAGCGATTGTCTTGGTAGAAGAGATGCTTCAGAAAAGAGGGCAGTGGGCATGCTTTCCCCTCTCTGTTGTACCATGTGTAAATAGTGGGGGAATTTGACAGATCATGTTTTTCTCCACTTTTGGTGGATGGGAATTTGGATGGTTTGCATTATTCCAAAAGGGGTTTACTCTTTTTGTGTTAAAGGTTTGCACGTTCTTGGCCATTTTCTTGGGTTGTTTGGGTGCACAGGAATAGGAAAATTTCTGAAGATAACCTCAGATTTTGGTCTTCATTATTGGCCTCCAAGTCAACAGAGTTAGAGGATAGCTTCCCTCAATTTTTGTAAGATTGGGAAGCTGCAGTATGCCAAATAATTGGGAGTGGGGTTCATGTGGGTAGTGGGAATTGTTTTATATTTGCTTCCTGTTTGTTGTTTGCTTTTTGTAGTGCATTTGTGGTCCACTGCTATGAAATCTTATTGAGTAATAATATGTTTGTTTCTTCTTAAAATTATAGATAGTGAATATTCTGTATGATTTTCTGTTTTGGATAACATATTATCAGCCAACTTTTGGTAGTTAACCATCTGTATTTGAATTGCCTTGCACAGTTAAATGTGGTACACCATTGCATTAATGTCTTTCTAATGTTAGCATCTTCATTTTGGACAGCTTTTCTCACAGCGTCAGCCGTTTTTTAAGTTTGCTCCGATACGATGCACCAAGGGCTCAAGAGCTACTTATTGCTTGGCTTGTCTAATTTCACTTGTGGAGCAGGTAATAGGTTTCTTATGATTAGTTCGTCAGCATGATAAGAGGATAATTATTTCAGTTAACGTTTCCCTATATATGCCTGCAAGCCTTTTATCTTTTTGTTTACAATAAATCCCATTTCATTTTATTATACAGAGCCGTTATCTGCAGTTCAGAAATTGGCCGGTTGAATGGGGTTGGTGCCGAGACCTTCAGTCATTTATATTTGTCTTTGCTAAACATAATAGGTGTGCATGAGTTGCATATTTTTCTTAAGGTTGGTTTATCCTCTCAACTTGAACTGGAGGATTTGACATTTGATTATCACTTGACTGCAGAATTGTGCTGGAACGACCCGAATATGGATATGCAACATACTTCTTTGAGCTATTAGATTCTTTACCAATTGAATGGCAAATCAAGCGCCTGGTGACTGCAATGAAGCTTACCAGCTGTAGCAGGATTTCACTAATTGAGGACAAATCATTATCGGTAATGATTTTAAAACATGTATGAGATGATTGATGGTATAAATGTGTCAAACAATGGAGACAGTTGTTTAATGAATTCACAACTTTGACCTATCATTAATTTATGAGTAGACTGCCAAAATACTCCCTAGATTTGTAGATCTATTTTAGTAGAGGCATAACTGTTTTAGTAGAGAATGAAGGATATGGTTCTGGGAAGATGTGCTGTGATGCGATGGATGAGGAGATGGATTATTTGTCAGAGAATGCCAACTCGGTTTGGGTTTTCTGGGTAGGGAGTCGTTCAAACCATAATCATTGTTCCTGCTGTGCTGGAAACCTACATCCGGCCTGTGGTTTGTGTTGGAGTAACAGCTCAAAACTAGTTTTGGAAATGTAGGATTTGGAATTGCTGCTCGAACATCGGGGAGAATGCTCGAGTGTCCAGAGGGAAATCACAGCAGTGTTTACACTCAAACGTTCAGAGTAGTTTTTTGAGATACTGTAGTGCAGGCTTGAGTGTGTTGTTGGTTTTCAGACTGCTGTTGTTTGACACATTTGCTGTGTCCCTTTTGCACCAATCTCCCGGTTGGAGTAGGAATCTAAGACGTTGACACATTGGTCGAAGGATTATTTGAGCCTTAAATAGGGTTCTTCAAGTTTTTTAGCCTCCTCATTGTTCAGATTTTGATAGTTTTCTCACTCTAGGGTTCAACTTTTGAGAGGGAAATCCGAGTGAGTTTGAGTGTTTGCGAGTTTTATGGGGTTGGAAGAGGCTATTTCCTAATCATTGTGATCTTGTTTCTTTATTGGTGGATCGTGATTCCTCCCCATGAACATAACCCAGATTGGGGTGGAACCATGTTAATAAAGTTCCGTTGATTAATTGTTTTATCTGCATCTTCACTCTCAAATTAGTGTTTGTGGTTTTAGACTTGGAATTTGAGTCCAAATGTCTAATGGTCGGGCTGTGTTATGACTCAGAACTTTTATTTTACTCTAATAGTTTCTTTTTATCTGAGAAATATTCGAGGGAGCTGTTATTGGCACTCCAAAAATGTTATCTTGCATTCTCCGTGTTTATTTTTTCCCGTGTGCTTTCATAAAGGATTGCAGGAGGACTTTTTTGGAGTGCCAAAAACAGTTCCCATTTTATATATTTATAGATTTTTATGCTTAAGAATAACGTGCTATTGTTGAGATAGCCAAATTGGAAGGCCTCTGTATTGTAGTGATGTGTTATACACACACACACACGCTTTTTGGCCAAGTTTGTATTTTGTCTTTTGTTGCCATTCTTTGTGGGCAATTTGTAATCAGTTGAATTCAGCTTTAAGCATGGCTTATCTGGATGAATAGACGGTTTGGCCATTTTGTATTATCATTCTAGAGGGTAATATATCTGATTTGGTTCTAACTGTATCTTTTTCCTGGATTGACCGGTTAAGGTAGGAGAAGACTTGACCGAAGGCGAGGCCCAGGTGCTAATGGACTATGGTTGGGAACCCAATACTGGTTTGGGAACCATGCTCAAGTATCGTGGCAGAGTTGTCCACGACAGAAGAAATGAAACTGATAGCTCGGAGTGGAGATCAAAAATAGGGAAGTTGCTAATCGATGGCTATAATGGTGGGACTCTGATTACAAACAACATCCCAAAGAAGGTTCTAGAATACCGAGATGCTCAAGGACCAGAAATCAAGTTAGAGCTCTAAACTGAATTATGCTAAACTTGTAGAAATGTTTTTCTCTTTCTCAAGGTCCTGCCAAAGGTCGTTAAAGTTAGGTTATGTCTTTTTTTCCGTCTTTTTTATTTTTTGGGTCTGGAAGTTAGGTTTTATGTCCTAGCAGCTATATAGACATGGTTTATTAGAAAAGAAAGACCAGATTATTCTTATTTCTGTTTAATGATACTTTTTGATACATGGTGAGGCCAACTTCGTTGCTTTGGTAGAGCTTTCCGGGGGTCACCCTTCACTGATTCTTAGAGGTGTGCTATTTCCTATCCTTTTTGTATCTATCGGGAATGAACTTTAACTGGCTTGTTGGTGTAATACAAAGGCATTTCCTTGTATTTAAAGAGTGCACAGGTGAGGCGACGATTTGAGAAAGCTCAGTTTCTCGTTTCTTGACCTTTTTACACTCTTTGCAGTGCCCTGATTTGGTAACTGTTTCCCCAATTCCTACTTTGATCTGATCTAGTTTAGGTGGAGAATCCGGATTGTTCCTTCTTATGTGCTGTGCTTTGGATGGCAGAGCCAGCATGCAGAGGAGCCCCTGGTGGATCTGGAAAGCCTTTACACTACTGAACCCAGTCTGTTGTCCAATGTTCCGATTTCTCAATCCCCGGCACAGGCTGCTACGAGCTTCACAGAGAAGCTTTTGAGTGATCATTGCTTTGGAAATCCTCAAAATTTTGCTGGTGCTGGATGGGTGGTTAAATTTTAGTGAACAGTACGTGACAGAGAGTTTTTAGAATGGATCAAAATGTCAAAAATATCCTAACGATTTGTGAGTAACACAGAGATTTTAGAGCTGATCCTGTGTTGCCGGCCTTTGGGTTCAAAGGAAAAGGCTATAAAGCGTTTCGATTATTTGAAATTGTGCTGCTGTCTGTGGAATGGTGCCTTTATCGTGTTGGTTGGACGTACGAATGATTTCAGGTCATGAATGTGCACGGAAATTGTTAGATGTTCATAGTTACGAGCCACCATCTTACTCTTAACCACCCCGATATTGTTTTAACTTACTGCCTGCTTCTAGGTGTTGTGTTTTACACAAAAGGTCTTGGTGTTGTTAAAATGAAAGACCTATATATTGTATTTTATTTTGTTAGCTCCCCGATGTAGGATTTATATTCAACAAAAACTACTATTGATTTATAACAATGGCTCCCTCTCTCTGTGTTGCTGCAGAAATCCAACATTTATCGAAGTTTCAACTACCACCTCATCCTCTTGCTCGGGGTAGGTAGCAGCCTGCTACTCCCTCCCTTCTTTACCCTTTCCCACTTTTCCTCCCCTATCATCTCCTCTGTCCCTCCCCCCTCATAGCATCCCACCCCCTCTTTGGTCTCAATTACCTCCCTAAGCTTGTCTCAGTTTTGGGATTCATGCTCTTTATCCGACATTTTCGCCTGCTTTTTGTCATTTAACATTCCTTCTTCCCTCCTCCTTAGTCGTGATATTCCATGCCTACCTCATCGCGTGCTCGGATCTGCGAGTTCCGATCAGAAATTGAATTTTAGATCCACATCCCTCACCTCCCCTCCCTAACCGGCATGCCGGATCCCCATCAAGGCCAAGTGCCCTGTGGCCTCCGCCACATTAAAGAGCATTTTGCAGACCCCTTAGCCTCACTTTTTATCTGTAAGATGCTTTGTTTGTATATATTTGCAGGGGTTCGTGAGGGAGCTTAGATCATGTGTTTACTTTCTCGGTTCAGAGTTTGGCTTCCTCCGAGGATGCGACGGCAGCGGCAATTTGGTTCATGCTGCTTAAGATTATGGTTTTTTTTTTGTTGTTTGTTTTTGCAATCTTCAGATCAAAGTATGTGTGAGCCTTTGGTTGTATCTTTGGTTGCAGCTCTCTTTTTGCTTGAGCCTTTTACTGTTTAGCTGGCTATTTTTGGACATTGTACTAGTTTTTAATGTAGGTAATCTAGTTTGACAAAAAAAAAAAAAAAGCTTTATAACAAGGTACACTTGCATAAAATTGCGTCATTAATTGTCATTAAAACCTTGCCCAGAGTAAACCGAGTGGGGAAGACCTCGAGCTTATAGTATCGGCTCACTCCAATTTCATAATCCACTACACTATTACGCGCGACAAGATACTTACGTACTTAGGCCTCACCTATAAACTCGTTATTAATTTAGACCGACGGGATCGATGCATGAGATGAAATGATCTGGTTGAGAAGATTGGGCACGGGTAGTGGCGTCTTTCTTTCTTCCCCAGTCATGAAGCCTCAAGTGCAACTCGGGCAGCAATCAAGAAATGGACTGCCTGGATTGGAGTCAGAATGTGAGTGATAGCTTTCAGCGTCCTCAGCCGTAGATTATCAGCCCTATGCAGAACCTCCTCCAAACCTTGCTCCTTGGATGCCAGAGCGGATTGCACTCGGGGGTCCTCCTCCGCAACCGGATCATCACCACCGTTACCGGCATCCATCAACTCCGTAATGACGTGGTACAAGCCGACCATGGAGGAGTCAGCGACGGCCTCCTGCCGTTTGGCCATCTTCTCGCTGATGTCCCTCTCTTCCTTAACAGTCCTCTGCAACATCTGGTCCACTTGCGTGAGCTGATGCGACGACAAATTTGCCAAGTCACCCTTACTACTACTAGTACTACGGATTAGGATCCTCTTCTGAGCAAATGGAGAGGATCCTCCTGACCAAGCCTATCGGACCGTTCAAATTTTATCCAACGACTACAAATAGGGGCTTCTCTAAAAGTTATAATAATTATAACCGTTGGATAAAATTTGAACGGCCCGATGGGTCTAGTCAGGAGCATCCTCTCCATCTGCTCAGGAGAGAATCCTGATCCCTACTATAAAAGCCTCGGATAAACTCCGCGACGCGAACCTTGAGTTGCAATCCCGACTTTGAGTGGAAGAAGATGAAAAGCCATGCTTGGTCTCCAGCCGCCAATCCAAAGGAAGGCATCCTCAAGGGAGCTCCGTCAAGAAGGCGACAGCATCCCAAGGACGTCTTGCTTAACCATCTCGACTTGACCTCGTAGTAATGCTCGTAGTGCTTCACCACGCGCTCCTCCAGTGTTCCTAAACTTCTACGGGTAGTATTAATAGCAGCAGTGGTTGTAGGATTAGTAGCGGCGGAGGTGGGGTTGTTTTTGGCAGCAGTAAGGAGGTCGTGGAGGTGCTGGTTTTGTTCAGCAAGCCAGCACTCAAAGAACCTGTGGAAGCTCTCTCGCTCAACCTCTAAAATGTTGGTGTTTGCCATGGTTGACGACGACGATGACTACTACTACTACTAACTAATACGATACACACTAGCTAGTGCTTACACACACACACACACACACACACACACAAATGGGCAAAACCCAGATTCCCAGGTATGGTTTATTTTATATCTATTCTTCAAATATGTTATCATATCATATGAGAAAAGATCGAAGGTGAAGATATTTTAGGATTGGCAAAGGCGGTCTTGTCCTTTGCTTCAAAGAAGGCCAATAAAGAATAATTCAGTTCAGTGCAGCAAACGACACGCTTAGAGACTCAGATAGCCAGCCATATATGCAAAATGCAATGCATCAGCATGCGCTGAAACTGAAACTACCCCCATTTCCTGTGGGCGCTTTCACAAACAAGAAACAAGTCCCAAAATGATGTATAAACTTCCTTTAACTATACTCTAAGACACAATTCCCAAAATGTTTTTTTTAGAGTTTCAAATCTAGTCCAAATATGGAGTATGAAGAACCACTCTAAATTTAGAGTATCTACTTTATTTCTCATATAATGTACTACCCTTTTTTATATACTAAAGAAATTTTATTTGAAGTTGTGTTGCTGGCTATGGAATGGTCCTTAATGGTGTTGGTTGGACTTCCAAATGATTTCCGGTCATGAATGTGCTCGGA
>JAOTRO020000003.1:4956902-4981751 GCA_028566515.2 Pyracantha coccinea | reverse complement strand
ACAGCGAGGGGATATGAAATTGTTTTTGAAATGTTTTTGGAAAAGCTTTGTTTTTGCCCACTCACACTTTTGTTTTGCGCCCTTCCAGGTTCTAGTGGTCGAACGTTCGTATCGACGAGGATTCTTGGCGAATCTTGGTTGGTGGCTACTTCTGAGGTTATGGTTTTTGCCCACACTACTGTGTTTTTCTTATGCTCTAATGTTGCACGTGAAACAGGTTCATATCCGCTCACTGCGTGCTCTGATACTAGGCAGCATTAGGTTTAAATTTATCCACTTCTTCCACACTCTATGGCTTCGTCACCTTCCAGGTGTCGGCCAACATAGCTCGATTCAGAGTCTTAATGGACTTTCCGGGTCGGGGTGTGTCAAATGTAATCCAAATTTGTCTACAAATTAGTATTTTGATATGTTATTTACTTTTTGTTTAGATATGTACCAAGCCACTGGTACGTTTATATTCTCATAATTTTGGTATGTAAAAAGCTAAGTATGTTTCAAGCCAATATGGGTACGTTTCAATTCAGCATGTATACATATCGATTTAGTAAGCATACATTTTAATTTGGGATGAATAAGTTTTAATTTTGCATAGGTACATTTCAATATGAGAATAAATTGTGTTGGTACATATCAATTTTTTATTTTAAAGAACGATAGTACATTTTAATTCAATCGTACCTGAATTTCAGGAAACGAAAATAAAGAGTAAGAAATAACTATCAACCACAATAGTTATAGACTTACCGTAATGAAGAAAAAAGTTACAAACATTTTTTGTATAAAACAAAGTTACAAATAATTTTTTGAAATAAAGTCACAAATAATTTAGATATATTGAAATTTCTTAAACCATTTAGATATATAATTGAATCCTTAAATTAAGAAAACAGTTGAGATTCCATAAAAATAGTAATAAATTAATTAATATTATTAAGTGCATTTTTAACAAAAATATGAATTTAGAAACACACATAAGAATATACATGAAATATAGGGTTTAATCAAAATGAAAATATTTTAATTTAAAGTTGGAAAGTAACAAATATTTAATCTAGAAAGTCTAAAAAAGGCATCTCATTCTAAGGGGAGTGTATTCAATTGGAAATTTGAGAGATTTTAATGAATTTATAAATTCATGGATTTTTATGAAGTTTAATTGATTTGTAGAGATTCTATGTAAAATTTTACTTCAATTCCTTCAAAATCTCATGGGTAGAGGTGAAATTTATGGATACTTAAAATACACTACAAAATCTCTCCAATTCCCTCTAATTCCTCAACTTATCCAAATTCTTTAAATTCAAATTCTAATTGAATACACCTGAAATGTTATAAACTTCTTTAAAATTCTAATTGAATACATCTGGATTTCTAATGATTTTAATAAATTATCTTAAAATCCTGATTGAATACACATTGAATTTCAGATAATCATTTAAAATCCAAATTGAATGCCCTTATATTCATTAAAAGAATTAAATCCCTCAAAATCCCAATTAAATACACCCTAATAAATATTTTTATTTTTATATTAAAATAAATCAAACAATCTTATTAAACCGAACCAAACCGACCCGAATCACCGACCAGACGAAGCTTAATTCCACAGAACAATTGCGAGTAGTCAAGCCACCCTCACTCGCTCTGCTTCCTGTGGAGACAAAAACGCCTAAAAAGGGCACCTGAACCCTTCTCTCTCTCCCCCTCTCCCTCTCTGCTGCTGCTCCGATGGATTTCCAAGTGGTAGTCTTAGCCGGAGGCACCTCGAAGAATCTTGTCCCTCTGGTCTCCAAGGTCCCCTTCTTTTTCTACGCTCTTTGGTTCTCCGGAATCCCATTCGATTTATTTCTCTCCAATTTTTGTTATGATTTCTTACATTTTTTTTTATGAATTGTAATGGCAGGAGGTCCCAAAGGCTCTGCTTCCGGTAGCGAACCGTCCGGTTATCTCCTACGTTCTGGAGCTCTTAGAACTCAGTAACCTTAAGAACCTCATAGTTGTACAACTTCTTCTCCTCTCTCTCTCTTCCTTAAGGACCTCATAGTAACTCTTATGCTCTCTGCTTAGTGAATGGTTGCTCATGAGTAAAGGGTTTTCTTGTTTACACTTGTCCTTTGTTGGGTTTAATGTGATGCCAATTTTTCGTTTCTCCAGTAACCAAACAGGGCTAACTGTGGATTTTCTAGGTTGTTGAAGGGCAAGATGCAGCCGTACTCGTTGGAAGTTGGATTTCAGGGGCTTATGTCGATCGTTTACACGTTGAGGTACTTACCCAACTTTCATTTCTTCTATATTTGTTTTGATTGTTAATGTTTTGAATTTCATGCTACTTATTTTGTTTCTGTTCCAAGGATCTAGTGTAGTTATATAATTTGTAGTTCGTTTATATATATGTTGCGTTGGGGGACACTTTATGCATATGATGCTTGTCAATGTTGTACTCTCTAGTCTCAGTACGTGTACACTTGGATTTATAACAAATTGAAACGATAGCATCGGTGTAAGTAATTAGAAATCACAAGTATTTGGGGAGCAACCCAGGGACCATTACCTTTTGGGATGCAATTATAGAAAATGTGAAGAGGGGGGCTAGAAGATTGGAGGAAGGCATTTTCGTAGAGAAGGGGAAGGTTGGCATGGATCCAATCGTTTTTGGCCTCTGTGCAGGAATCCTAACATTGTCGCTTGGAGGTTTGATGAGGAATTTTCTGTGGGAGGTGATGGTGTGGTGGTGGAGGGGAAAAAGGGCCATTTAGTAAAATTTGGTGAATGGAAGCATAAATTGGAGACTGGTTATGAAGGTTGTCAGTTAGTGAGGAGTTGCCTTTGGCATCCTGTTATTATGTGCATTACAATGGGTGGGATTCTAACGTTGTGCTCGTAGGTTCAAGTCAATGCCCCCTGAAATGCATCTCTCGTATTCTTAATTCTTTCCTCTTATTACAGTTTTGATTGGGGTGGGAAATGAGGAAAGGGTGAGGTTTTGGGAGGAGTGTTTGTTAGGAGTGCATTTCATTTAGGCACGTGTTAAACTGAGGTCGTTAGTATATAGTTTTATAGCCACCGTGATGCCGAGCAGTCTTTCTAATCAACTCCATGAATGGGTCTTTTATCTAAGAATTTCACGTAGAGATGCATTGCATAATTCGGCATAATGCAGGTTGCGGCAGTCCCTGAGGATGTTGGAACAGCTGGTGCACTTCGGGCCATTGCACACCACTTGACTGCAAAAGACATTTTGGTTAGCATCTATATATTCTTTCTAGTATTTTGACTTCTCAAAAGTTTCTTCTAGATTAGACTTCAACTCCTTGCGTTGCTGCAGGTTGTGAGTGGTGATATTGTCTCTGATGTTTCTCCTGGTGCTGTAGCTGCTGCTCATAGACGTCATGATGCAGTATTAACTGCAATGCTTTGTTCTGCTCCTGTAAGTGGACCTTCAGATTCGGGATCCTCTGTTGGAAAAGACAAAGCCAAGAAACCAGGGCACTACAATATCATTGGGCTGGATCCGACAAAGCAGTTTTTACTGTACATAGCAACAGGTTAGTTCTTTTAATTTTCCCTTTCTGTAGCATGTAATCTTTTAAATTTCTCATCTATCTTTTGGTCCTTGCTAGGAGTGGAACTTGAGAAAGATATTCGAATTCAGAAGAACATACTCCGTGCAGTTGGCCAGGTAATTGGTTCGCCCCTGAATTATTTTGTTTCTTTTGGTCGACACTTTCCAGTAGTAAACAACTACTGGGCTGGTGAATTTCATTGAGATATGCTTGGCACTCAACTACAACCTCACATAACATCTGAAACTATTCTCTCAATTTGGACAGTATCATAATAAAAATTTAAAGTTACTGTTTTAGTTCGTGCTGATCACTACTAAATTGGAAATTCAATCATGGATTTGATTACGTGCTTTTCAGGATAGCATTCCAGCTTTAACAATCATGGATTCTTAATAATTTTTCTTGTTTGAAGAAATTATACCAATGCTCTTGATCTTTTAGGATGTTACGATTGATCCCCTAATCTTTTTCTTGTTTCAGTGTACTCTCTTGGTTATGCATGTATGGTAATTTGGGTTCTCTGTTCAATTAAATTCTTTGTTTCTTATTAAAAAATAAAAGAGACAAGTAAGTGTTGGTCTCCATCCAGTTCCATCCAATAATTTTTTTTGGAGAACTCCAACCGATAATTTGTAAATAAGATAATGTGCTGCGGAGAGGAGGCCTCTGTTAAGGGCATTTGGTCATTCTTTTTAAACTCTCCCTCTCTCTCTCCTCTCTCCCTCTCTCTCTCCCCTCTCTTCCTCTCTCTATGCTTATGCTTGCGTGAGTTAATTGGATTTAGGGATTGGCGTTTCTGTGGGTTTGGGTGCTAATGGCCACTGGGTTTGGTAGTGGGCTGGGGTGGTTTTGATAGGTTGTTGGGGTTTCCGGGGATCTTGTGGCTGGTGCCAGCTGAGTGTTTGTTGAGTCGGTTTGGTGTTGATGTTTTATTTTTCAATTGGGGGTTTCTTTTATATGTCTGTGTGAGCTGAGTACTTGATTATTTTATTTATTTGTTGTTTTACTCATGGAAATTTTGTTTGATCAGGTTAGAATAGAGGGTTGGTGGCGGGTGGGATTTGTGGTTTCGTAATGGGCAGAGAAAGAAGAGAGAACCAGGGAGAGAAAAGAGAAGCAGGGGGAGGCAGTAAAAGTGAAGACATAAATAAAATTAAGAAAACTGCATAAAAAAGAAAGTCTCCTGCAAAGAACATGGCAAATTTAACAGAAAAAAGAATGGTAGTTGGTAGAACCTCACATTAACATTCGGTGCATAATCTAGGGGGTAAACTTTTTTTAGGGCGATATAAATGTCATTAACCGTGATATAAGGTTTATAGGTTTCTGTTTATTCTTACACTTGTATTTTCCTTGTAGATGGAAATTCGATCTGATCTCATGGATGCTCATTTATATGCCTTCAAGAGGTTGTACATCTTTCCATTTTGCTGTCAAATGATGTTTGTCATATACAAATTGATCCTTATACATGCAGTATATTTTTCCATTCCCTCCTAGGTCTGTACTACAAGAAGTTTTGGATCAAAAGGATACCTTTCAAAGTTTAAAGTGCGATGTATTGCCTTATCTTGTCCGTCACCAGCTGGTTAGTCCAGTGCAGTTCCCTGCTAGATTCCTTTAACATGCAGGCCCTTCTAAAACATCTGATTTATATTTCTGTGTTTGAACATTAGAATTCAGAAGTGTCAAATGGTGCACCACAACCAGAAGAAAATGGAAATGAGAAGGCTAGTTCTCAGAGCAACCAACTATTGATATCTCGAATCCTGGCTAATTCATCCACTCCAAGCTTCCATGAGCTCTATGCACTAGGTTGTAGTGGCTCTACTCCTGCACAAAGAACCCATAAATGCTGTGTTTATATTGCTGGAAACAGCAAGTACTGTGTGAGGTTAAATTCCATTCAAGCATTCAGTGACATTAATCGAGATGTGAGTTCATGGTTGAGAGCTTTAGTTTGCCATTTTTCCGTGAACATTCTCTTCTGCATTCATTATGTGGATAGTTTTAACATTTCGCAAATTCTATCAGGTCATAGGAGATGCTAGCCATTTGTCAGGGTATTCATTCTCTGCACAAAATAACATCATCCATCCATCAGCAGAACTTGGATCTAAAACGACCGTAAGTCAAATTGTTTACAAACCAAAACGATTGATTGTCAATTCAGCAACAAATCTCAGGGCTTTTCTGACAGTTTGCGAAAGTTTAGGCCATTATGCTGGGTAGCTTCATTTTAAGGTCATTAATTTTCTTCTATTTAGGTCGGACCACATTGTATGCTTGGGGAAGGTTCACAGATGGGTGACAAATGTAGTGTTAAACGATCTGTTATTGGTCGCCACTGCCGGATAGGTTATAACGTGAAGGTAAGATAATTTGTTTGTCATAAAACGTTGGAAGCTAAAATATAGTATAAATGCCATTTTTTATTTATTGAAATATGAATTGATTCCTGAATGAATAGAAAAAAAGAGATTTAGAACTCAGATAATAGTCAATTCGTTTTTTTTTCTTCCGCAGGTTGTGAATTCAGTTGTTATGAATCATGTTACCATTGGCGATGGTTGTTCAGTCCAGAATTCAGTTATTTGCAGTAACGTACAGCTCCAAGATCGTGTTGTACTTAAAGATTGTCAAGTAAGCATGATCTCTTATTTCTCTTGTTGCCCCCTTCCTCTTCTGTCCCATTCAGTGCACCGTATCCCATTATTTACGTTTTGTTGGCTTCCAGGTCGGTGCAGGTTTTGTGGTTCCTGCTGGAAGTGAGTGCAAAGGGGAGGCATTTGCTAAGAAAGAGAAATGATTAAGACAGAGTCCGTGGCTAGAAATGGAAAGTCGACAAGTTTTCGTTTCTGCCCCGTGCTTCAATAGATTGGAATAGATTTCGTCAATTGAGAGGAGAAGACATATTCAGACTAGGTCAGTTTTGTGAAATAGTTGCTCATCTTGGAACAAGTTGCGGAATAGAAAGCCTCAGTTGTATTGTAAGCTTTGATTTTTCTCGACTCTACTTTTATAATATAATTTTAACAATTTGCTATACAGAAACTGGACTGAGTGTTTTGGCCAACAGGAGGTTAGAGTCTAAGGCCTAAACCAAAAGAGGCCTAAGGGTCTGATTTTCGACCTCCAACTCGACTATGTGACATTGTGACTAGTCCCTAGTGTGGTGACGAGAAATTCTCTCTTGCCCGTGTGGGTTGTGCGCATGACCTGTATTGATAGTATATTGACAACGTATCTTTATCGTATTGATAGCATATAAATAGCGTATGGTTGTTATACTGTCAATATGGCGAGGATATGTTGTCGATAGGAGTTATGGGCGATCATGCACACAACCCACCTGAATGAGAGAATTACTGGTGTGGTGATGGGTGATACAACCATCTGTTTTTTCTCATGTCTAGCGAAAGAACTCTTTGGGCCCATTTGACATACTCGTCCTCAAGCATGGTTTCGCCCATCTATTTCCTAGAGAAGCTTCTACAATGAGAGGATGGGGGGGTTGGTTTTCTGTGGGGGAGAGATTTATTAGTGTGCCGGGAATATGATTTTGTACACACAATTGGTTGGAAAATGGAACAAAAAAATTTCGACCAATTGTATGATAACAACATTAATTGAATATGGAGACTTCTGCCAATACCAGCGGCAAAGTAGCAAGTATTGGCATTGCCACGTTAAGGACTACCCTGGGCTATAGCCCAGGTAGTTTTAGGTGAAAAATAAATTTTTACATGTTTTTTAGATTTTCGAATGTAGTCCACCATAGTCACTAATCTGAATTCTCTCGGTTTAATTATATAAAATTATATAATACAGTTTACAAACCGTCACTTTTTCTTACATCCTTTTTCTCATCGCTTTTTTGTACATGTACAAGTTTGAATTTTAGCACGTATTTGTTTAATAATGAAAATTATTGGCTCACCTTGTAAGCTAGCTGATACTGTGAGAATTTTCTTAAGCTAGTTGATACTGTGAAAAATACAACATAAAGCTTCTTTGTTTATAAAGATTTAAATCTTTTTAGCTAACCCATGCGGTGAAAAATTATTAGCTCCGCTATTGGTAGCAAGTTGATATTCTCCTTCTGCAGATGGTGGAATTTTGTATAGAGGTTAAACTCATAGTTTTGTTGATTGGAATATCTCAAGTTTTTTATTTTATATATTATACAACAATACTAAGGTTAAGGTGGGTAAATAAATTTGTATAAAACTTGCCGTTTACAAGATTCTCAAGTTTTTTTTTTTACGTACAACTGAAGAAAAAATATCATTAAACCGTAGTACTAAATAACAATAACAACTAAAGTTTTAGAAAGAAGAAGCAAACACTTATAGAGGTTGGCTGATGAACAAAAGGGCTTTTTATTTGTTGTTTTTGTATTTTATGTAAAAGTGATTGAAGTAAGTTTCATATTTTTATTCCTGATGTGCAAATTTATCAAACCGAGTCTAAGTGATAAACGTTCATCAACTAATCTAGATGCATATCAACGACAACGAACAACAGTACAGTTTGAAATTTTTTTCCCCTAATGACGAATTTAACAAATTTGATACTTAATTATTATAGCTAGTACAGTGTGTGCGCTAAGTCCAAGTGCTCTGCATCTTAAAAATACTATTTATTTATTTTCCCAAAATTGCTAAACCCCGTATGCATAGTAGTTACAAGTTACAATTCTTGGACATTTCAGACAGGACAAGGAGGAGTAGCAAAATCTGTGCTGAAATTGATTCCTTTTCGTTCCAGTGGGTACAGGAAAGCCCGGACACTGAAAGCTTCAAGCTTGAGGCCCTTTGCTTTTGAAATATGACCATGGCCATTGCTTCCTCTCGTTTGCTCTGCCAGAACCCTCCTCCTACCTTCCTCCACCATTCCCCCAATTTGGTCGGAAATAGCAGCAGTAGCAGCAGCCTCAGGCTCTCTTGGCTCAGGTCACAGTCGCATAGGTGCTCTTTTTCTCACTCGAAGTCTGGAAATCAAAGCAACCCCAAATTTGCCAGAAAACAAGTAGAGGTTGGTTGTCCTGCAATCTAAAGTCCTCAATAATTATGGTTTAAATTTTGTATGTTTTGAACTTGTTTGTTAATTGTTTGGGTTGGTTTGGTTTGGTTTGGTTTGGTTGGTACTAGATAGTGTATGATCCTGATGAAAGGATAAACAAGTTGGCAGATGAGGTTGACGAGAAGGCCGCTCCGGTTTCAAGGCTCACCCTTTTCTCCCCTTGCAAGGTAGTAACTGCATTATCTCTTATGGCAACTGGGTTTTCCAATTTGTTTGATTATTATTATTTTTTTGTTGGAATATAACTTGAATTTGTTGCAGATAAATGTTTTCTTGAGAATAACTGGCAAAAGGGAAGATGGGTTTCATGATTTGGCATCTCTCTTTCATGTCAGTTCACTTCACTCATCGTTTTTATATTTAGGCCTCAAACATATACAAAATATCTCTTACTCCCCAAATGTCCTGGAATTTTGATTATTTTTCTGCAACTAGGTAATAAGTCTTGGAGATGTAATTAAGTTCTCTTTGTCACCCTCAAAAACTAAAGATCGTCTTTCGACCAATGTGTCTGGGGTGCCCCTTGATGATAGAAATTTGGTAAGCCACCAACTCTTATCTTCGTGTTGCCTGCAACTTGTTATTAATCTTGGCTGGGTCATTGTGATTGGGAACTTTGTTTCTGCAGATTATTAAGGCCCTTAATCTCTACAGGAAGAAGACGGGTAGCGACAATTTCTTTTGGGTAAGGATTGGTACCTGGCTGATTTAGGACATTTTGAGTTTTCTTTGAATTTGATCAACTTTACGTTCCACACATTTTGGGGCAGATTCATCTTGATAAGAAGGTGCCAACAGGAGCAGGGCTTGGTGGTGGAAGCAGCAATGCTGCAACTGCGCTATGGGCAGCAAATCAGTTTAGTGGTCTTCTTGCCACTGAGAAGGAACTCCAAGAATGGTCGAGTGAGATTGGTTCAGATGTTCCCTTCTTTTTCTCTCAAGGAGCGGCCTATTGTACTGGTCGAGGTGAGGTATGTCTATGTTACAGAATAAATTTTTGGTCGGTTTTTTATTATCTAATTCTACACAATTTCACATGACGGGTCTGCAAATATGTTTACAAATGATTTTCCACCCCTATAATGTGTACGAAATAGTTAATGCACAGAACAATTTTGACTTTCGTGAGGTGCATTTTGTACCGTATATGAGATTATGTCCTCAAATTATATGATACTGCCATAAAATACTTGGAGAAGTGTTTGTGCTTCATATCATGGTTCATAATCTGTAAGAGTTCACATTTTAGTTCTGCTTTTTGATGGCCAGGTTGTTCAAAATATTAGTCCAGCCTTACCGTTGGACATTCCAATGGTTCTTATAAAGCCCCAACAGGCATGTTCGACAGCTGAAGTTTACAAGGTATTGCACATTTAAAACTTTTGACGGGATTATTATCTACAATATATTTCCTCATCTTCTCTAAGAGAACTTTTTTATTTTATTTTTCAGCGTCTCCAATTGGATAAAACTAATAAGGTTGATCCTTTAACACTGCTGGAGAGAATCTCAAGGCATGGAATATCACAAGATGTTTGCATAAATGATTTAGGTATGTATTAATGAAGAATAGTAAGATACATTGTTTGTTTGTTATAAAGCTATTATTAGCCCATTTCCTAATAGATTAAGCTTTTCGAATAGGAACTAACAGAGCTTAACATTTGATTAGAGTGGGAGAGGGATCTTGTGTTCAAATTCGTGCAAGTTAAATCTCCCAGTTTCTGATCTGTACCCTTTAGTGGCGAGGGAGATTTACATTTTAGGAGTGTTAGAATAAAACCATTGTTGTGAGGATGTGGAGTGCTGTCATACATCGCTAACTTAAGGAACCTTCGGTCTTAGTGCCCCTAGTGTTGCTTTCGGTCTTAATGCCACGGGATGGCTTGAGTGAAAAAGAGAATAGGTGTGTCATTGTTGGAGGCTGCCAACAGGCAGTGTTTTATAAGATTTGCGCTTAGATCTAACCTCTTAACCAAAACGATTGTGCACTGAGTGGGAAGCTAGTTCGGTTAGGTGTTTTTTTTATGCCTCTATTGAACAAGCACTTGGAATCCAATGTGAAAATATGTTTACTAGTAAATGAAAATAAGATGACAATGAAAGCAGAAAACTAAATGTAATCATTTCATGATTGAATCCAAGATTACAAACGTTTATAAAACAAACTTTTGGACTGATGAGCCACTTTACAATAACTGGAAATTAAATAGACTTCAAAATGTAAGGAAAGCTGTAATCGTTTCATGATTGAGACAAGATTACAAACGTTCATTAAAGAAACTTGTGGACTGATGAGCCACCTTACATAACTAGAAAGTAAATAGACTTCTAAATGTAAAGAAAACTGTAAAACTCTAGCAAGATTCGAGCCATAAGAGTCAGGATAATGCTAGAGAAGTCCATCGGTCTCACTAGTATCGGGCTTTATTGGAGAGAAAACATAGCCTCAAGGAGGTAATCAGGTTGATTGGGATGTTCGTCAACCGAGCTCTCAAGATATCGTGGCGCGCTTGGAAGTGGTCATCTCGAGCCCTAGATGGCTGGTCCAAGTTGGGCTTCGTAGTCAGTGGGCGGTGTAGCACGCATTCGTTTAAATAAAAATAGACTGCCCCATAGCAGGCCCTATTTTTATTTTATGGCCCAAACACCTGTTTTGTCCTTTGTTTTGCTACTTCTTTTACTTGATTTTCATTTCTAATAGCATATTTTGCAGTAGTTACTTCATCAGGCTCTCAGAATGCGGAATTACAATTGGGATTCTTAAACGTTCCAATTTGAGCATTCTGTCTCTGTGGATCACTATGTGCCTTTGATGTGACTGTATTTGGGAATCTGGAACAGCCTTAGACTTCAGTTGTAAAGGAAACACTTTTCTCTGAACACTTTGGGGCTTAATTTGATTGTTTATGGGAATTATGAACAGAATTTCACTTCAATTGTAATAGGACACAGTGATTGTCTTGTCTATTTGGAGTTTTAACATTTGATTGGTTTTGACTTTTGAGAGTTTTGGAACTGCCTTAGATTTATAAATGAGTAGAACAAACTGCTTGTCTGATCTCTGCGGAATTTAAACTCTGGGTATTGTTTTTCTTATGTTCTTTCTATTGTGAAAGCTGACTTATAAAAGATTAATAAAGGTGAATCTTGGTTATATTGATCCTGTTGGGGGGTTTCGTACGTATATGACTCCAGAGGTTCATCTAGGGCATCTTGCTTGATTGGATTTTAACTGTTTGTGCATCTGGAATTATTTTAGTACACATTGGAATCGTTATCATTATTGTCTAAACAATCTTCCGCATGTGATGGTTGTTCAAATGTATTGGGCAGAACTTCGACCTGGATTGAATTTTTAACAGAACTAGAGAAACTAGCTTGTTTCTGAAAGTAGATCTCAAGTCTCAGCTGGGTCAATTAAGTATCAGACTGTTACGGGACCATCTTTTATCTAAAAATGACTCCATTTGCAAACTTTTTATATGTAAACATATGCAGAACCTCCAGCATTTGATGTTCTTCCATCTCTTAAAAGATTAAAGCAGCGAGTACTTGCCGCAAGCCGTGGACAATATGACGCTGTTTTTATGTCTGGAAGGTACATTGATTACAGCTCTTATTGGCATATTCAATTAAATGGCTTTGACTGTTTTCTCATGAAATAATTATCTGCATGATCATAATAAGTATTGGTATTTGAATATCTGCATGTAGGCTTTGAATTTGTTGCCTAATTTCACACACAAATCAATAGTTTCCTACTCATAATTTTTCAAATGAACTCAATATTAGCCTCCAAGAATTTAGACCAACAATATGACTAAATTTTCTCGGTCAGTTCTGCTCACCTGCTGGACCGCACGCCACACATCAGATGACTTTTCTTTCTGTTTGGGAAGAGATCTTCCTCTCTTCCTACTTCCTAGTGATCATTATAGGTTGGAGCATCGGAATATATTATTTCTTTTTTTGTTGAAAAATTTAGAGAAGACTTAACTATACGGAGTATGAATAAGTATCTCTCCTCCCATCATCTGCGTTACACAAAAGGGGTTTTAATGTGAAATGGCCCAAAATGAAAGCCATTGCGGAAAAATGCCACATTGTCAACTTTTGTACGAAGAACATATATTCTCCGGTGCAAACTCATTTTACATTTCTATTATGTCCATTTCCTCAATATTCTTAATGCAGTGGAAGCACTATTGTTGGGATTGGTTCTCCAGACCCTCCCCAATTTGTACATGACGATGATGAATATAAGGATGTATTTTTGTCAGGTCAGTCCAATGTACTATATCTGATATTTTTACGGCATTACTGTATCAATATTATTTTCAGTGCCATGATACTAGCTAGCAATCTTAATGTTAAAGAAATTCATCAAAAAGATTGTTTATTAATTGTGACGAAATGCAGAGCAGGAAAGAAGAAGATAAAAAAATAGTAATTGTGATGAATTCATCATGCTGCCGCCCATGCGGTCATTTGAACTATTTGTGTATGTAATAATTTTAGACTGTGCTTAACGGAGTGAACCGTAAAGGACTTTAAATATCCTTTTGAAGTATATCAAGGATTGTTGAAATGATTGTATTTTTGCTTGGATTTGTTACCTTATGCAGAGGCGAACTTTCTGACTCGTGAAGAAAATAACTGGTATACGGAACCTGCTTCGAGAAGTGCTTCTGGCTCATCCTGCCATTTTTCCGGGTCGATTGAGTGATTTACTCCTTGACTAAGACAACTTTGTAATGGTTCATATTGTTCAATGGTTTTCATTCTTCAATATGAAATAAAGAAATGTTGATTGCAAATATTAGAGGTTGAGGATTCCGAGTCTTGCATAATACAAAGATTTTGGGCATTAGAAATAAATAGGTTTTGGCATGCATTGAGGATTCTCTAACCTTGGAATGAGTTTGAAATGTAATGATGATTCTCTAGTGCAATCACGTCCGCGCATGTGAGCCTATGTTGACTGTAATTGGCATTTAGAACGTAAGCATGTGAGCCTATGTTGCAGTAATAGTAATAGTAATACTAATGTCATTATGCGTTATTGAAATACATGCTTAGCTCAGATTAGGAGAGAAGTCGGACGTTGTGATTTTCGACTATTAACTCTGACGATTATAGTGTAACGTTACTTTTGTGTTTTTGTAATTTAGATATTAAATGAGAAAGGAAAACAATATATATAGGCCCTTTATCCGAATGGATCTCTATTTTTGAAAAAAAAATTGGGGACAAGTCGTAAGGTTCATTCCATGTCGAATTCTAAGGATTCGAACAGTCTATTTTGTCAGTTTCGATTGATAGATATCCTTGCAAAAATTCAATTTAACGTGTTCGTCAATTGGTTTTTATAGAACAATATGTTCGTCAATTTCTTTGAACTTAATTAGATGTCTTAGGTATTTCCGATTTAGCTAACATTTTGTAAGGATGATCTATGTGGTGCATCTTGAAAAATAAACAGTTTAGAATGTTAAAGTTCGATGTGGTATGATCTTCACAACTAAAGTTAATCCCCATTTTTATAAAGAAAATGAGAATCTCCTTCCTTAAAGGCATCCTATATATACAATGATATATTTACACTTAGTGGAGAGATGAATTGGTATTGTACTCGTCACCTATGAAATTTGAATCAAAAGCCTTTTGTTTACAAGTGAATAGAATATCACTATGCTATGGTGCTTGCTAATGGAACATAAAATAATATTAACGGAGAGAAACCTTTCACAGTCAAGTCATTGCAATAAAAAAGCTAGGGGATCTTTTGAAATTTTCAGAAAGTTAGAGGGCGAAGGTGAAATTACAAAAACAACTTGATCCTTTTGGTTGGCGGGTGTTGGTTCTTGGCCGTTGCTGATCCTCTGCCTAAAGGGTAAAACCAGAAAGCAACAAAAACAAAAGAGAGCAGAAGGGCAATGGCAGCAGCATTCTGTCGTTCTGTTTCTTGGGTTGTTAGTCCTCCGTGGTCGTTGCATTATTCTGCTCATGGTCCACTCCCCCTTGCACATAGTTATTCGACATCATATACAAGGACGAGGAGGAGCAGGCGCAAGAGCAAGAGCGATTACTCAAGTCCAGGTGAAAGAAGAAAAGTAGTTATCAAATGCCTCTCAAACGGGAGTGAGACGGAGGCCGAGGCCGAGGCCGAATTTGAGTTGCAGCGGCGTCTCTTTTCCAACCTCAACCAAACCACATTGAAGAGAGAACCTGGTCAGTCAGTCACCGTCACTACTCAATTATTGTTAGTATCAAATATCATCAGTTCTAATTATTATTATTTGGGTAACCTAATCGACAGGAAGTCTAGCCAGCGCTATTTTGCTAGTCGCAGGGACAACGGTACTCTCTCACTCTTCTACTTCTACTTCTACTTCTACTTCTGCTATCACCTATCATGTATGTCAGATATTGCAATTGTGAGTTGACCGTTGGTATTTATAATATAGCAAATTCCATTTGAATTTTAGGTGGGTGCCGGCATCCTTGCAATTCCTGCAGTCACACTAGAATCTGGATTTCTGGCTTCTGCACTTACATGCATCCTTTGTTGGTTATACATGGTATTAATTTGGAAACGACCTCTATTTAACTCTGGTTTTTACTCTCCAAATGGCTGCTTTGGCTGTCGCTAACCGCAATTTGTTCCATTTCAACTGCAGGTTGCAACAGGATTGCTAATAGCCGAAGTTAATGTAAACACTATGTGCGAATTGGGTTCCAGCAGTGTATCACTGGTACTTAGTTTCTTTCTCTTCTTTACACTAGTCTTTTCCTCAGTCTTCAATTCAAAAGTAGGATTTTCTTTCTTCTTTTTCCCATCAATAGTTCAACAAAAAATTGTCACATAATCATGTTGTGTTCATTTCAAGAGAATGTAAATATGAATGATTGATTGATTTAGAAACAATGAAAATGAGACTAGGGATCTCGATTTCACCATTACCGACCAACTCCATGAATATTAAGTCCAGACGTAGCCAACTAACCAATCTGCGTCTAGGCTTTGTTTTGCTTATTTATGGTCATCCATACGATGTGTGGTTATGATCAAGTACTCCTTATCTGCAATCTATTTGTGATCTTAAAACTTATATTTCTAATTAAGAATCCATTAAGAACAACAAAACTTCAAAGAACCAAAGAAATCACATGGAAGGATGTGTGCATAGCAGTTTCTTCATTCATTCACATGTCCACCAAGATTAAGCATGATGTCTACTATAACCTTGATAAAAAATTCATAAGCAAGCCTACTGGTGATCAAACATTAAGATTAATAAACAAATCAAACAATAGAACCAGTGAATGAAACAAGAAAACAGATTGGAAGTTTGAGCACTTTAACTTAATAACATAGAATAGTTTTGCAAGGCTACATAGAAATCCCAGCTATGAATTTAGCTACACCATGACTGCATAAAATATAAATGTAATACACAACGTGAAAGAATTAAACTCATACAAGAAATCTCTGAAGCAATTTTAAGGTGGAACTCCTTCAAGCACAACGCGGCTGTGTGGTTTCTTTTGTGGCAGCGGATGGTGAAGGGAAATAGGGTTTTTGTTTCTGATTCAAAAACAATATAAAGAGAGAATGGAGAGTTGCGGTTCTCCCCAAGAGGGAGGCTATGTAAAAGTGATGTCAAACCCTTGTATTTATGTGCTACCAGTGATAATTTTCAAACTGTGCCCTAATGTTAGTTTGAGAGTCGGAATTTGTATATGTTGTTGTTCTTGTTGGGAGTTGCATGTGCATTGTGTACTATCTTTCCATTCGCTATTTATGGATAGAGTCGATAGACCACAGTTATACATAAGTGCTAAAGTCATTTTTTGACCTCATTAGGCTCACCGCTCACCATACTAACTCGGTTTGCTACAAGCTTATACAATGGACCTCTGAACCATAAACACTATTTCCCATGAGTATTATTACATACGATATTCCCTCTCTCTGTAGATGTATTTGATACAACACTATAGGACGTATGCTGAATTTTTTTCTAAAATAATTCTTGGTGTGCTTTCTTTAGTCGCTCTTTGTCCTCTTGGCACTTTAATTTTGTTTCTTTCATCGGTTTACTTGTGAGAAGGAGATTAAATTCACAACAGTTTGTCCTGCGATCGATTTCAGGTATCAATGGCTATGAGGACTATGGGGAGTGTGGGAGTTCAAATTGTTTGGTAGGGTGATATCTGATAGACTTTTCAAGCATTCTATGGCTAAATGCTGATCTCAAAGTGCATATTTGGGTTTTTGTTTTGTTTTGTTTTGTCCTGTGGATTCTGTTTGAACAATTAAAGTAGCATATTAGAAATTTTCGTTTAAGCTTTTTTATTTCAAGTCAGTGTTACCTTCCTTGCTTTCAAATGTAATCTATCCAAATTTTCCTCCGAGGACTAACTGTGAGATGGGTTATTGTCTTTAGAGTTTTTGGTTTTTGTATCTAAAGAGTTGTAATAGGTGACTATTCTTGGCATGGTGCATCTGTTTAATAAGATGTTTCTCTTCTCTTCTTTTCTTTTTATTTTTTTGCGCTATCATCAAACCAACCAAATGATTTTGGATTTCTAAAGTGACTAAGCTGAGGTGGGATTGATGGTAGTTTTTTTCCTATGTTGCTGTCGTAAATTCGATGTTGGTAGAAGGAAACTGAGCCAAAACGTTTCCCAAAAAATATTATAGAGAGAGGTCTAAAGTTTTGGTGGACATCTGTTGAAGGTTCTGTCCTCTTTCAGCAAGCCCTTGAAAGAAAATAATTGAGATCCTGCCACTGGAACCAACAGCTAGAATCGGCTTTATGCATACTGGTGTCGTAGAAGAAGCCATGTGAAGAAGAATGAAGGCCGGCTTCACAGGATTCACCGTCAAATGAAAACCAAGGTAACTGTAGTCCGAGCTGGAGGGAGAAGATCAACTTGGACTGATAGATCATTGGACATAGACATACTCGATTATTTCAACATAGAAATGACTTTCATTTTCTTGTTTTCATTCCATTTTTTGTTCCTTATGTTTTTTATGATTCTCTGGGACGACCTCTAAGACTTGGACCAATGGATAAGCGCATGCCCATGCCAAACTAATTGCACCCATTGAGATAAAAGGAAGGTTTTTCTACTTGGGCGGCAAGTTTAAAGCTGTAAATTTTATGAATCCGGTGCATGAAAAGGTTAAAAAAAATTTGAAAGTTGCACTGGAAAGCATGTCAGTTTACTGTTTGCCTTTATTTTATAGTACTGGAAATCATTCCAGTTTACGATGTGAAGGCTCAACATTCCAGTTTACCATGTGAAGGCTCAAGTCGAAGTCCATGGAAGATATCGTTTCACAAGAGCATGTTGCCTTTCTAGAAAGTTGAAAATAGTTTGTGGCAATGGAGATATGGTGTGGTTTTGTAGGGACTTATGGTTTGGGAGGAAGTGTTGAAAGATCAGTTTACCAGGTTCTATGATTTGTCAAATTACAATAGTTTAGCGGTTTTAAAGGGTTTTTGAGATGTAGGAACTAACCTTCTCTGTTTGGGATACTGAAAGCGATGCAAATTGATAACAAACTCTACCGGATTGAATGGTGTGGAGGCTATAATCTGCAGAGTTTTTCAGGTAAATCATATTTCAGATGTCTTGTGAGGATGTTACTAATCCAAAATTTCAACCAGTTGCTGATTTGGAGAATGAAAGTTCCCCTCAAAATTGAAGTTATGGCTTGGGCTACAGAGAGAAGGATATGCGTCCTATGCTTCGTACAGAAGGATATGGCTTGAATTGCAAGAGAGATAGGTAAGGGAACCAACAGAGAAGTAAGCTAATTTGATAATGTTTTAAGGTAAGGAGTGCCCAATGAAATAATTGTCTCTTCAACACAGCCGCATCCCTTTTCGACCATGGCTTCTACATTAGGGTTAGATATGTCTCCTATTGTTGAAGAACCTTTCCGAGTGACACTCTTACCACTCCTGTAGTTTATAAATGTGAAAATGGTTACTGATAAAATCTGCATCGTGCTTCTTTTGTTTATTTTGAAACAAGGCGTTTCTTCTTGTAAATGCCTATAGGTTCAGTTTGCTCTTATGTATTTCCTGTACCGATAGTTATTTAAGCATGATCTACTAGTTTGCATTTATTTTTTTTGTTTCTCCACCGTCCAATAGCTCTAAATTTTTTGGTTTTTATTATTTAAAATAAAAAAATTATTCAAAGAGGCTGGAGTGAGTTGGTATTTCCAGAAGGGTGCCATTCATTGTTTAGTGGAAGTCTTGTTGCTTTTGGTAGAGTTAAGAAGGCTAGTGTGTTTTGAGGCTGCTTCAGGATTGTTGTTTGTGGGTGTTTTGGATGGAGAGGAACAGGAGAATTCTCGGCAACTCTAAGGGGTGGTGGTAGAAGAGCTTTTGGAAAGGATGAGGATTTGTTGTCTCTGTAGGCTTCAGTTTCCTCATAGTTCAGGAATTTAACGTTCTCTTCTATTTTGTTCAGTTGGAAGGCTGCTATAGGATAACTTGGTTTTCATTGTTTTTGGTTGTAATTCTCTGGTAATCAGTCGTTCTTTGTTACTGGTGGATTCTTTATCACTCTCCTTAAGTAATTTTCATTGCTTTTTAATAACTTTTGTTTCTTCTCAAATAAACATGGTCTATCATGACAATAACCTAAGATTCTACAATTTTGTTTGCAGTTTTCTTTGTCGGTTTCTGATAACAACTTCCATTAACCTGCAGTTGGTCATACATTTTTATACATTACGCACTTCTTGTTGCCTATGTAGCTCGTTCTTCAGAAATTTTGACAAATTTTCTCGGAATTCCCTTGTAAGGACCAAAATCTGTAGCATTGCTTATACGCCCATCTGTTGGGCAAACGTCTTGTTTTATCGCATTTTATTTTCGGAGCACATTCTACCTTTGTCAGGTATTGATGGCAGCATTGTTGTTGCAGATGGGAAAGTGCAACCATGTTTTCAGTTCTGTTGGGAGGCATATGCTACTTCGGAAGGTTTGTCTTTACACTAATGTGATGCTTGTAACCTGTTGGTTTATATTGTAAACTAAGCTCATCAAAGTAAACCATTCTTTTCCTAGACTCTAGTAAGAAAATTGAATTTATGTAATGCCTGTAGATATATATTTTGAACGAAGCGTTCGTTAGTTTCTAGACTCTAGTAGTCGAGAATGATGATCATTACGTTTCCAAAAGCTCAAGTTGTTAGGGAATGAACCAATACTTCTGTATATCAAGCTAAAATTTGACTGTAAACTTCTGTCTCTCTCTGTCTCTCTCGCTCTCTCTGTGTAAGTGTTAAGATTTGAATGTAAACTTCTCTTCACATGTAGTCAACGCTTCATTGGTGCGGTTAATGGGGTTCTGGTATCTGGAATCATCATATCTTTCGCTGCTCTTGTAGTAAGTCTCTTTCTGTCTTCCTCACTTAAGTGAATTTCTCTAGACTATGGATTGTTGCTCTTGCCCATTTTACACCAAATTTCCGCACATTAGTCATTAGAATATTTCCCCTGAAAGTGATCAGTCGATTCTCATAGGCATTGTTGTGTACAATTCTATTGTTCTGGATATGTGTTATTTCTGTGTGTAACATCGAGCTTTCTATCTTAGGCAGTTGCAGGTGGATACCTACAATGGGATGAGCTTTTGAAGGCCAACTTTCAAGCTGTTCCCATGAGTATACCCATAATCGTTCTGTCGTTTGTTTACCAGGTGACATCACTAACTTACAGTCATTCGATACTGAATTAAACCCTTTAACATTCTGTATCTACTTCTTCCAGAATGTAGTTCCTGTTCTTTGCACGGATCTTGAAGGAGACCTGTCAAAAGTAAGGTGATAACTTTTTCTTTTTACAGGAAACATATTATTAATATGGGATAGTTATAGTCAAAGTCACAAATACCCTCAGCCCGAAAAATCCAGGCACCGGACATATACAATAACTGAACAAAGTCCACCCATCCATATAAATCCAGAAATTGTAGTAGCTCAATTGACCCTCTACATGTAAAGAAATAAGGGGTGGTCGTCCTTTGCCTCTCCTAGCTTCTCGTAAATCGCCCAAAAAGGTTTCAGTACACTGCAACTCATTAAGACCTTAGCCTTCTCTCCACCATCGATCAAAGCACCTAAAAGGTAGTTAAATGAGGCAGCATCCAATTTAACCTAGCACCTGAAAAAATTAGTACCAGAAACTTGAAACCATTGGACAATCAAGAAAACGACAGTCAAATCTCAGTCACAGCTTTGCAATATGTTCCAATGCGGGATAATTAACGTATGGCCTTTTCCATTGAAGAACCTCACACGTTTTCATTACGCTTATAAAAGTTTGCTGTCTGATAGAGTTTTGTCATGCATATATAGTTTATACTGTATGTTGTGTATGTAATCAAGTTGTTATTTTGCAGGACTGCAATTGTTATGGGTACAAGTATACCACTTGTTTTATTTCTAGTCTGGAATGCTGTGATTCTAGGAACCATCACGAATGTCGACATGAGCTCAGATAAGATCATGGATCCATTGCAACAACTGCAAGCTACCAACGAAGTTGTTGGAGTACGTTTATCACAACGATTCTCTAGTTTCTTTGCAAGTAACATATGGTATTTAAAAGAATGAAGTTCTATTTTCCTTTCTTTTGTTTTATATGTTTTCTACTTTTTCAGCCTATTGTTGAGGTGTTCTCCCTTTTTGCTATTGCAACGTCTTACATTGGATTTGTTTTGGGCCTCTCGGATTTCCTTGCCGACTGTAAGTGCCTTCTTCTTCTCCACCACTATATATTCATCTTTAAAGAACCTATTGATGAATTTTCGAAAAATCAGTGTTCATCTTTGGTTTTGAATACCCAGTGCTGAAACTCCCGGGTGGCCAAAGCCGGTCTCTGCCATACCTAATGACATTGGCTCCACCGGTTGTGCTGTCATTGCTAGACCCAGAAATATTCTTCAAAGCCTTGGACTTTGCTGGAACTTATGGAGGTGTGCGTGTGCCATATCTTATGTAGCTTTTGCAGTTAATAGATTATTATTTTTGCATTAGAATAGATAAGTTAGATGCATAAAACGAACGATTAGTGCTAACAAATTTCTTTTTGTTTCATGTTTTTGATAGTGCTGGTGCTGTTCGGAATTGTTCCAGCTGCAATGTCTTGGTCTGATAGGTACTCGTCAAGTTCATCATCCCTTGGTATGAAGTTGCCACAGTTGGTTCCAGGAGGAAGGCTTACTCTTTCAATTGTGGTTGGAGGTGCTGGATGTGTCATTTTCTCTGAAATTCTTGATAAGTTGGGCCACCCGTAATACGCGACTTGACTTTTTGAGTGAGTTTGTTTCAAGATTGTCGACCTGTAGCCCTTTTCTTCTCCATGTTCCATGTCTTGTAATTCAAAATTTTATTTCACAACACCAACTACAAGAATCCGAGAAGTGGCTGCGGACTTATGAACCAATTGTAACTTTGGTCCATGAATTAAAAATTTATGATGTTTAGTCCTTAGTGAACTTGATTAAATATCAAGTATTGTCTCAAATTTTATGTCACTATGCTTATGATGCAGGACCATGAGACCCCCAATTGTGTCAATATGAGTGTCATGTAGAAAAAAATTTACTAAAATAAAAAAATAAAATAGTAACTGTTTGTACTGCAAAATAAATTCTAAACGTTCGGGATCAAGCAACCCATAATTTCAGATAGTCAGGACTCAGAACCAAGCGACTCATTATTCAAACAAGGTGGTCCAATATTATTTAGAGAAGTTAGCAGGACCCCATAATTGGTCCAACAAATCACGCCAAGCCCAAGATTCGAGTTAAAATATCCGATCTAAGGTTGAAAACCAATCCACAGAGATCCAAGTCTGTGATTCAAAGACGAAGAATGTTATGGTGATCAATACAAGTCCCACAAATTGAAATCCAAAATTTCAAAAGTTGGGCTAGGCGGCAGGCCCAATTGCACAGGAGAATAGGTTGCTAGAGCCCACGACTCCGAGGCTGGGTTCTCGGCCTATAATATAATAGTATAACATAATTAATAATTTCAAAATTTTAATTGTCAATAAACAAAAGAATGAAAATGATGCATAGATAATGCCCGCAAAAAAGGATTGAATAGAGGCCCCGTTTAATGGAAATCGTGGTCCGGCCCGGCTCCCAAAATTCGCACGGCCCAGGTCGAACCCGGCTCCCACAATCCGTCTCCGCATACCATTACAATTGCAATTGCACTTACAATTTACAATTTGCGAGAGAGAGAGAGACAGAGCTTTGAAGGCAATGGCGGTCAGTCCAGCCCCAGCGAGTGATGGAACCGAAACCAAGGGCCTGAAACCCCTCATCTCGCTCTACTCCAACTGTCTCTGGAACCGCGTCCGCCGCTTCCTCCCCGCTTCTGATTCCAATTTTCTCCGGAAAATTCCAATTCTGGCTGGGGCTGGGGAAGCCAGATCACGGAAACGACGAGAATGTCTTCCCCTTCCGCTGCCTTTTAATCCACTGGAATCATCTGGGTATGCCTCTTATTACTCTCTGTTTTGGTTGCTTTTATGCATTTTCTGCACTTTGTGCTGGACACCGTGCAATCCCAATACACTAGTATCCTAAATCCGGATTTATATATACATATATGCATATGTACATGTATACACACACGCACACACGAGCCCCTGCGTCGTCATGATCACAACAACGGGATGATAGGGTCTCCCTACAGACTTTATGGGATACGATGGTCCTATTCCTATCCCCTTTTTGGTACAGTTGAGCGGATCCCTACTAAGAAACTCCATCTAGTCGTACATACTTCGCTTCACTTTTCCTTTTTCTTCCTGATTCTACAAGGCTGCATTTGGTTTGTGGGAATTCATATCATACTTAAGACTTTCTAGTGTCCCTTACCGTGTCATTTGTTCCCATTTCTTGGTGCCAAACATGGAATTACTAAGCCACTAGTGTTACCGTCTAGTGGTATTCCTCTCCACTTGGAAGGTATTAGGTTCCGTTCGACTCCCCCTGAATAGGAAGTGCTATTTCAAATTATGGTTGGCCAATTTTGTGGCTCGTCTTAAATTTAAATCCCTATTCCACAATATCGTCTTTATAAACATGGAATTACGGAAAAATAAACCATTAATATTAACTTAGTTTTCTAACCTGCACGTTTTGATTTTATGTTGAGTTTTAATTGTGATATTGGTTGGAGTATGATGCGCGTGGAAGTCATTGAATTTTTGAATTACTAATACCTGAAGAAATAATCACTTTTCAATGTCGATTTCTGTTGTAGCTGTTATGCTACACATAACTGTGTGTGGATTGTATTAGAGGGGGTAAATAGGACACGCTAGTAACTTGCTTGATTTTAGTGTCACAAGTACCTGCATCACTTAATGTGCTCTAATTAAAAGCCTAGTGTGTTCAATTGGGATTTTAATGGAGTTTAAAAGATTAGTTTTATTCAGTTCAGGTTTTTAAAAAGAGTCACAAAAGAGTTTAGGCGTATTATAGTCAAATTTTTATGGAACCTATAAAAGGTTGGGTCTTTTCCACAAAGAATTTTTAAAAATATATTACATAAAGTAATGGATTTTGGTGTATTTTAGAGTGAATTATGGGCCATAACAAGTCTAGCCTTTTCCCCTTCACTTGGTGGATTTAAGATGCCGACCCTGCTTGTGAACAAGAAGGATTTGACTGAATTTGTAGAACGTTTGAAGACACCATCGAGAGTAGACCTGTATGCACACGTGCATAAATATTTATTGAACCTACAAGTTACGATTGTCTAGTGCCATATTGCCTACTGAAATAATCTTGACAAAATTGCTTGTATAAAAAAAAAAGAACAGTAGAAATAAGTTTTATTCTGAGCTAGTGGTATTACAGGGGCTAATGATTTATCACCCAGCTAGCAAGGCTTGTACTTCAACTTCCTCTCTGTTCCTTTCTTGTTTGTATGCGTTACAAACATACAAGTTTGCCTTTTGGTGGTGGTGGTGGTGTGTGGTGGTGTGTGTGTGTGTTTGGGGGGTCTAAGGGAGTGGGGAAGTGGATTAAGTCTCACAATAGACTAACAATAATGTGGTTCAAAATCGTTTTTAGCGAGAACCGAACCCTCTCACTTATAAGTGAAGAGGAATACCAATAAACCGTAGTACTA
>JAOTRO020000003.1:4944565-4956802 GCA_028566515.2 Pyracantha coccinea | reverse complement strand
GCCTGCGTCTGTTGAGATAGATGGATTAAATTCCTGAAACAAACAATCAGAAAATGTAAACTAGAGAAAATAAAATCCTTGGTCCTTTGAAAAGGATAGGCACCTACTTACACTTCTTGGTACCATACGAGAAAAGATTGAACAGTCAACATTAAACGAAGGGAAAGATGTTTGTGGATTGGCGGTCTTTGTCCTTTTGCTTCAAAGAAAGCCAATAAAGAATAATTCAGTTCAGTGCAGCAAACGAGAAGCTCAGAGACTCAGATAGCCAGCCATATATGCAAAATGCAATGCATCAGCATGCGCTGAAACTGAAACTACTAGCTATTTCCTGTGGGCGCCTTCATTTTATCTTTGTCGTTAAAACTCAAAGTTTTCAAATACTTTTCATTAATTTTCCTTAAATTTAATGGACTGTAATACAGTTACGTTTGACCTTTTTTCTATATTCAATGGATTGCATTCCATGCATTGCCGTATTAGCCACCGAAGGCGCGGAAAAGCCACATGCGTTGCCTCGTAGTACGCCTACTTGCAAGCGCAACGTGAATTAGTACATATAATTGTACTGACTACTTGAGTGAATTAGTACCTGGAATTGTACTGACTACTTGAGTTTGACTTATTATAATAGTCACTATAGTTAGTAGTAGAGTCAAAATTCGTTGTGAGCGAGAATCTTTTAAAAATTTCGAATCATAACATGAGCAATTGAAGTAATGTTCATAAAACTGAAAGACCCATTAAATTTAATAGAGAAAATGAAAAGAAATTTATAATACAATTAAGTGGGAGGTAGAGAGCAGTGTACCAAGTAATAAATTTCAAATTAAGAAAAATTAATGAAAAAGGCTTGAAAACTTTGAGTTTTAACAATAAGGACAAAATAAAGAGTAAAGTGAATAGTACCAGGATTGAGTTTTTAGTGTAAAAATGTGGTTTTTCGTTAAAACTCCCTAACAAGAAAATACAAAGAAATCTAGTTTGAACTGTTTGACAGAAAATGAGGGCAAAGAGGAGGGCTGTAAATAATAGTTGATTAGGTTGCCTTAGAAATAATATTAAAGTCAATTTTAAAAACCTATCCTTGAGTTTCACTAAACTACAAAGGCAAAACAAACAAAACTATTAGAAAAATATGACACAACATCATTCGACCCAACTTCTTCTCGAGGAAGATTCATCTTTTTCCTCATGTCTCACGGTTCTACAATAGCAGGCTTGAGACTGTTGGAAATTTCTTACATAGTGATCAAGACGGGCTCGAAACCACTCTGGTCCCTTAGTGGCTCAGTTGATGACTACAGTCTGACATGCTGAAATAGTCTGTATAGTACTATCTCATACACATATTAGACGAATTCTACTAATCTATCCATCAAACAATTTTAATTAACATAGTCAAACGTTTGATGCAATGTTAAACTAAAAAATCATCTATGTAGAAAATCATTCGATTTGAAGACCGCTTAGTCATCCAAATGAATTGAGGAAATTGACGGTTCATCAAGAAAATACTATTTTCTATCATAGCTATCGACTTGTTCAACAAATTAATATAGATGACTAAATGGTCTCAAGTTCGAATGTTTTTTTTTTCTGTCCAAAATGATATTTAGATGATGATGGCAAAGAGAAGGATGTTCCTCCATACTAGGAGCGAGGAAAGCATTATCCTGAATAGTCTACGTGAAATACATATTACCACATCAAAAACCTTGAAAGATTCATAAGAAGTTGAGTTACTCTCCATATTGTCAATCAGTGTCATAGTGGAATTTTATCTTCTTTCATAGAATAGGAACAAATTGGCCCACAAGTGTTTCACGTCATCCAATTTATCGAATCCATATGTTAGGGTGAAGTCCCACATCCAAGAAGAAGAAGCAAACGTTGCAAGGACTTACAAGGAGGTATGTCACTTTCCTTATTGCGCAATTTTATGATGTTGGCAAGTGCTTCAGTTTTGTGCGTTCAAATGGCATTCAGTTACTAAACTTCCATAACCTCCATAGTCCACAAAAGCTAATAAAGATATAACATAAGTCGGATCAAAGTACTCGCAGAACTACTGCGCATTCAGCCAGAGTATCATCAAATAAAAAAACTCCAGAAAAATCGAGTGCAATAGATTTAGGAAACTCCGCCATTGCCTATTTAGAGCATCTCCAAAAGACGATTAGGGGTGGCATTTTGCATTCACAATTGTACTTTGTCAAAGACGATTAGTGAAACCATTTTGCATTCACAAATGTACTTTGATGGCTAGTGAGGAGAGCGGGACGGATGAGTGAAACCGTTGCCGTAGTTGGTGGTGGTGGTGCTGCTGAATCAATTTGAGGTCAGCTGTTCAATCAATCACATGCAAGTGCAACCCAATGCCTACTTGTGAATTAAAGGTTGACTGATTGAAACATCAACCACACGAAATATTATACACATACATACGTAACAGGGTGTGAGAGTCCCAGTTAAAGTCGAGAGGGATCTCATCCAAACAAATGCGTTTCTTTCCATATCCCCTACCATCCTTCCTTCCCCTGTTTTCTCCGTTAGTGAGGATGCTTAAATACTTGAAGCTCATCGATGCGGCCTTCATACAACTTGTCTAATTACTGTTTTTCTGGCTTAACAACTAATTTTTACAGAAATCGAGTCACAATTTGGAAGTGTGCACGTTGTGACCTACAGGAGCACCAGTTAGAATGTGGTAACTGAAATCTTCGTCCCACCGCACCGACCAGCATTCTAAGAATAACCGAATTTCCTCTACAGCATTCCACCTCTGACAGAATAACAAGAAATTTTGTGTCCTCAATATTTAGACCTGGAAAAACATGAAATGCATGGATAAGATGAGAAAGAATGAAGGAATTTGAAGATAGAATAAAACAAGTTAGGCTGCAAGTTTCTTCACGAATCAAGCTTGTGCATCAACCTTTTTCACAAAGCATAGTGCACATGATTTAGTATTCTCGATTAAAAGATAGTCAAATAAAACAGGTATATTTAAGGAAGTGGTGATGGGTACAGGTCCATTCGAGCAGATAATGTATGTTATGGGTCAATAAGACCAGTTGGATAACGGAGCTGGTAGAAAGGTAAGCCTCATACTAATAAATCCAACAGAGCCTCAGATGCAGAGGGAGATCAAAGGTACCACGAGAATAATTGATAACAAGAGGAGCTTGTGGGGATGAAAAGATGGAACTTGCAGTGTTTTGCTAACGGAAAATGTACGCAAGTATGAGTTCCAGATTCCAGTTCAGAAATCCCTCAAGACAAAGCTTAAAAAGTACATTTCTTTATCTTTAAAACAACAAAGCCTTATTTTTATGCAACGGTGAGAAGACTAACAAAAATGCAGTCCAATAAATAAAAACCATACTGATAAGATTATTGGTTATGGTTGATAGATTGTAATAGATTCTCCCCCTTTTAATTTACAGGATTCTGAATTATTTAGGAAAACTAGTGATTCTTGGGACAGGCAGTGGAAGATGAGAGTTTGAAATCTCAACCCCTCGTCGGTAAGACTAGTAGGACAAGTCAAAGGAGTTTACCTTTTTTTCTTTTTAATGATGAAGAGATAAAGAACAGTTTTAAAGTACTAGTAGCCTATGAAGCAAAGCATCAATAAAAAAACTAACCTTCATGAATTTCAGATCATCCATGGCAATTAAAGTACAATAGGTGCAATATTCCTCAGAAACGTCTGGATTTCTGCTGTGGAGGGTATCCCGGCATCCCCATTCCATTATCTTTCCTTCTCAACTGTATTTGAAAAATAAAATAAAATATAAAGCCAGCATGAATTAAGAGAAAGAGTTATTTTAAAGGTCAAAACAATCTATACTCATCACAATATACCTGTTGTTGGTGATGGGCCTGTGCTACACCACGCTGAATTGGCATGCCGCCAGGATTCATTGCACCACCCATCCCTGCTTGAGATGCAAGATTATAAGCAGTCATGCCCTGAGACTGCATTCTTTGCATGTTAACCATAGGCCTGGGTACGGATCTCCCCACATGAGCACCTGACATGTTTCCAGATACTGCATTTCCAGACGATACCTGGTCCAGATAATTGTACGATGAGCAATGCACACATACCATAGTGAACAAAGATTGAGATGTTAAGACTTCCTACGTTTACTATATGCAAACATGTTATTTTCAAGCCTTAACACTCTTCTATGTAGGAAATCACTCAAAGATGAACTTGTTCTATGGGATATAAAGAAGATAAATAGTTGAATAAATTCTAACGTAAATTAATTCTGTGTCCTCTGATTAACAATTAAAGAGGAGGAAAGCAGATGTGATACAATTATTCATAATGAGTATATCAAGATGGATACAAAATTAATGTCCTTGGTACTATTGATACATCTCCAAACACATTGATACATCTTACAACAATGGATATGACCAGTTTCACCGAGCAATAAAATTATGATAATCAACCAGGGACTGAAAGAGAAGAAAATGCAAAAGAAGGTGGAAGGGGATTCCAGGTTCTGACAGACGGACCTTGAACTAAACTAAAAGCATATCCCCTCAACGGTATCATAAAAGATAATGCTTCTTACAAAACTAAACGTGTGGACGATTTCAACTCAGTGAACAATATTTATCTACTAATAGCAACACTATCGTGATTTCCCGTTCTACATCCAACATGTAACACAAATCAAAATTTGTGATTATAATGTTTTCAAGAATGTATTATTTTAAAGTATACGGATAACCCCCAAAACAGTAGAGTACACAATTGAGTAGTGCTCCATTATGTTTCTTTACTCTGGCTTTCACTGCTATTTCTAAAATTCCAACTAAATTTTGTACAAACCATGGTTAACACTTCATTTAAACAGCTGCAGCTTTGGAACAGAAGTCTACTCATTTAGTTGTAAAACCATGAAACATACCGGTTGTGAAGGTTGAATGCTAGTTGTCCCTTCAAAATCTGTGGTTGTGTCTACCGGACGAGTAGGATAATTCACTACTTTCTCTCCTTGGGTAGGCACCAAAGCACTGATCATTAATAATATACCTGTCAATATAAGATATATGGGCGCACTATATGCTTACAATAGCATCTAGTATCTCCATTGGAGTCTTTTCTTTTTCAAACTTTTAGGTGGTATTCATGAAAAGGTGGTCAACATATTGGAAAATAAAGAGACTCAAAACGGTTGGGCATATCACAACAGAAAAGGTCCAAGTCAAACAGGGGAAGTAAAAGTTAATGAAGAAGAAACCTTACTTGCGACCTGGTAAAGGCTCGATACGAAAATACCTGAAAGCAAAAAATATGAATCTTTTTAGAAAGCAATTATATTTTTGGGTATAACAATTTTTATTTAAGAATATTAAAATCCCGAATCCTGTAATAATTAGTTTGTTAAATAATTCATTCACAGGTGATCATGAGGGTGAGGGAAAGGGAAGGATGGAGGAAGAATAATAAGCATAATATGAGAGATAAAGAAACAAGAAGCTTTACTCATGCTCTAATGCTTGTGCAGCTGTTATACGCTTTCGAGGATCATATCTGCACACAGTTGTTTGGGGAAAGAAACGGACAATTAATTTATCTTCATTAAGAAAAAAGTAATGCAAGATCAACTGCAAAAACTTACAAATTACATGCCACTGTAACTAATTACTACAGAAACATATTGTAAGTTATAGTTCAACACTTTTTAAGTCAAATAACTGTAAATTTTATCAAAATTTCGGCATTGTATAATAGACATGAAGAAACAAAAACAAATCAAATAAAAATTTATTTTGAGTCAGAAGCTCGACCTTCCCGAATCTTGACAAAAAATTAGTACAAAAATTAGCAAGCACATGGACAAGAAAGGCAACCAATACTAAGAAATGGCGTTTAAATTTGTAGATCCAAATTGACACTTTTAACTGCTTTTCATAATTCATTTACAAATTGGCTTGAAATATCTGAATTTACTTGTAGCTTCCGGTTTACAACTTGTGAACAAAAAAGCGGTCCAAACCAGTTCACCACTGATTCACCAATGTGAAAAACCGAACAACAGTACACCTGGTATCCTCATCTTACATCCATCATCTCCATTATACATCTATAGTTGCTAACAGTTCCTTCAAATGATTTATTAAAGTACAAACTAGCCATCTCATCGAAAAATCCAACTCCAAGTCACCAGCCAAACAATGAAAATACAGGGACTAACATGATCGATCAGCCTCAAACTGTTATATAATTGATCAGTGAAATCCCAAGGAAGAGAATGTTCCTTTAGTACCCTTCTAATTGTCATTTATCCCGGTACTTGCATTGTAGTAAAGATAATCCAGTCAAGGTCTTAAAATACTTTATCTACTGTTGTAATCAGAAGAAACTACTCTCTGGAGAGAAAGAATTTTTCTCTGAAACTTGGATGAAAAGATAGGGATTAAGAACCTTACTATAGTCCACAGAAATCATTCATTTTAGGCCTCTAACTATGTTGTGCTCATATCTAATCCTTGAATCTTGAATTATCAACAAATATCTACACTTCTACAGTCAAGAGACCATTTATGTTCAAAGATTCCGTACGACAATACTCTATTAGCAATTAAAAGGGCACTCAGTTCATAAATTTTATTAAAACAATTCATGATGTATCATCACTCCAAATTTGTAAGGATAACTTTTCTGTACTTTGTAATAAGAATCCTAAAAAATTAGAAAAAACTAGAAAAATTGGTAAAATGAGAATTACAATTTTTTGGGTATAGTAATGAGTCTCATCCTCTCCCTGTGCTCAACAATAACAAAATGAGATTCTTGTAAATTTAGAAGGCACCACTTACTCGAGCATCTTAGATAGGAGGTCATATGCAGGACTTTTTGGAGAGAGGTGAACTACACTATGCAATGCAGTATTATCACTGTCAAAAGCATACAGCAGGAAAAAAGAACTGGTTAGTTTGATCAAATAAAGGGAGAAAAAAAAATGAAGCCAAACATGGGAGTTACTGGAGAATGACAAATTAGACATAAATAATTTCTTCAGATTCCTAGCACAAGTTAATATTATTTTTTATATGTTTAACTAAACAAGTTTTACATACATTAGATATGAGAAAGCTTACTATTTATGGCCTTGAATATGTTGTAAATCTTGTTGCCAGTGTGGAAGGTTTGCAAGTGCTGGCCACTTTTCTAGTGTCGGATGACCTGATGTGATAATTGTTGACTGTAAGGTAGCTCCATGAAACTTATAAAAGATAAATGGCCTAAAAGGTAAAACATATTACCTAAGACCTTGAATATCTTGTCAAGTTGATCAAGCTGCACAAGTGAACGCTATTATTAGAAGATGTGATACAATTACGAAACTTAAAACAGTACTAGTAATAAAAGTGTACAAAAATGTAAATACATTCAACGTTTCACAACCTGAAAAGGATTTGGTATAGCTTTGACTTCTGCGCCTTGAAATAATGGCTTCAAAGTCAAAAGCTCAGCAAAGATGCATCCAACAGCCCACATATCTAAATTTCATATTAAGAAAACATTGTCTTTAAAATTAATCTGCTCATATAATTCAATACACCAGAGAACATAATTACATCAACTGAAAAAAAAAATATTCAAACAACAAAGAGGCAGGCCTTTAGAAACTATTTAGCATTTAGGTAATCTACGAATGTGCGCTCATGATTGTAATCACATGTTAACCACGTGAACTTAATACAAATAGGATAAATAACTTGGTGTAGGAGGATACCAACAGCACTTGTGTAGTGCTTAGCCCCAAGGAGCAACTCCGGCGCACGGTACCAAATGGTTACCACAACCTGCAAGTAATATATCTAACGCGTTAGAGTCTGAATTATTGTTTCAATGCAAATGGATAAAAGCAATCAATTAGGGGCTGCAAAAAGGTTTAATTACTCAAAAAAATAAGAAAAGGGCATTGACCAATGTAACAGGAAAAAGAAGATCCAAAAATTTAAAAGAGATCCAAACCAATAATGGAAAAAAAAAGGAGAAACAAATTACAGAAAAGCATATAATGACAAAAAGATGAACAAACAGATCATCGTCAATTCAACCACTAAATGCTCAGTGACTTTGAAAATCCTTGCAATTCACCCCACTCTCAGGGTGCATCACTCTGTCACTAATTATAATTTAAAGGGCAAGGTGTAAGCCTTATGGCATTTAGGCGTAAGCTTTCTGAATCAATCATTTTAATTAATAAAAATATTCTGTAAGTATGTATGCATAAGTTTTATATATGATATAGATACCCTCGCTGTATTCTACTGTTACACTTTTGTTCAACTCTTCACTATATATGATATTAGTAGTCTTTCTATTTTGATATTCGTGTCTCAAAAGTTTAGTTATGAATCACACAGAAATTTTTTCATAACTAAAATTATCTTTAAGTGGAAGTGTGCTGCACACATACATAACATTACTGTGCTGGTCGCCACATGGGACCGCATCTTTTCATTCTTATACTAAAACACCACAAGCCCAAGACCAGAAAGCCCAAAACGAAGCACAGTGATTCAACAAAGGAAGACCCCCAAAGCAAACACCTTGTGCCACCTCATGGAAGATGGTATGCGCCTCATGCCGACTTGTCATCAAGGCATGCATTTTTCCTGGCTTTCGCTAAGGACAGTACACCTAAGGTGATTTTCTGTACCTCACTCAACCCACACCTCAAGGCGAGTTTGTAGACAGTGGTAACTAATATAATCATATTGAGATAACCCAATTATTGCCCCAACCAAAGCAGCCTTTTATGGAAACTAAAAGCTCAGTCACATACGTTTTTCTATCCCACTTTTTCACATATAATGAATACATACAGGATCATACTTCCACAGCAAGTGAATGACAACCTTTAAAAAATTCCAATTGGAATAGAAATTGCTTTCCTTGTGGAAGTTATGGTTGTTGTGAAGATATGAATGCAGTACTGCCAAAGGTAACGAACAGGAGTGTTTCTTAAACCAAAACAAAAACAAACAAAAAAATGAAGAAAAGGAGAATAAAAAGGGAATAAAAGGGGATGCTGATACATAAACCACTAAAAACCAAAAGTTTAATACAGTTAGGGAATCTACAAACTATAATTCACGGTACTCCAGACATTGACAATGCAGTTATGTGATACAAACATGTCTCCTTACCCCATTGTCAGACAACGACTTCAAAGGAGCTTGATATATCCTTGCAAGTCCAAAATCCGCAATTTTCACAACTCCTTGTTCCTCTGCATCGCCCATAACCTATGAACAAATCGAGTAAACGTAGCAAAAATTTATGATTGTTCATCCTTTGTAAGCAACACAAATCAAACAAAGTTGCATCAAGGAAAGAATGGAAAGGTTATGCAAATCATACCAAGATATTAGATGGCTTTAAATCGCGATGAATGATCCAATTACTGCAAGGAAGGTTGCACACAAGTAGTCAAACAATAATGTAGATACAGCAACAGAACGAAACATCAGCAGTGGCAAATTTCAAACAAACAAAACCATACCTATGGAGATAATTGAGTCCATTGAGCAGCTGCCAGAGCAATGTCTTAATAGTGTAATGATTGATAGCATGATTAACTTTGTCTCTGTGATGTCTAATGATTTCCTGTGAAGCAAATGTACGCAACCCACCACATTTTCTTCGATCAGCGGAACTCGAGAATCCCATTTCAAATGAACGAAAGAAGAAAAGGAGAAAACATCAGATACTCACATAAAGGTCATGTTCTGCGTAATCGAAAGCCAGATAGAGGGACATGTCTGTGTGATTGATGTGAACATTCACAAGCTTCACCACATTCTCGTGCGATATTTCCCGCAGCAACTGAACAATCCAAAAACATCACCATTTTTCAAATTTATCTTCTTTTAACAGTAATATTCATGGGAAACCAGGAAAAATTAGAAAAGGAAAAAACTCTCAATCATTTTTCTTAATGTTTGAACAAAATTCCCAAACGAAATTTTGAACGTTAGGGTCTGCAATTCAAAAGTAAATAAATTGAAAGGAAAAAAAGGGAAGAAGAAGACCATGATTTCGCGGATGGCGGTGGGGGAGACGCCATCGCCGTCCTTGGACTGCTTGAATTTCTTGATGGCGACGGATTTTCCGCGGTTGGAAGGAGACTTGATCCTCACAAGGAACACCAGGCCGTACGTGCCCTCCCCGATCTTCCCTATCAGATCGTACTGTTGCAGCCACTCCGGCTTGTTATTATAACCACCGCCGTGGTTGTGGCCGTGGCCATGGCTGTGGTTGTTGTGGTGGTTATGATTGTTGTTATGGTCTCTGTTGCCGCTTGCGCTGCCGTCACCCATGCTGGGTTGGACTTCCACTGCCACTCCACCTGTATCTGTACGTGCAGTAGTAGAGAAGATGGGCAAATATCTCTTTCTGTGCTCTCTACCTCCTTCCCCCTCCCGGCCGCCCCACTTTCCAAATTCTTATTATTATTTGGGATTTGATCTAATTTTTCCAGTCTTTGATTTCCTTCCAATGTTTTCGGCGGGACCCACAGCTTTAGTCTTTTCTTCGATTTTCTTCCGCTCTTTTCTTTTCTTTTCTTTTTTTTTTTGTCAATAGAACTTTCAATATGTCAGTCAGTAATACAGTCTGGTGGTATTCATCTCTACTTAGAAGTGATTAGAAGTGAGAGGTCTCATGTTTGAATATCGTGGATGACGAATTCGATACCAAATTAGGCTATCCATTAGGTGACTTTGTCGAACTCTGTTGTGTTCCTTTCAAGTGCAAAAATAAGGATAGTATAGTAGCACAAGTAAGGATATCGAACCATAAGAACTGATTAGAACTCTACAAACTATTAGCTTTACGTGAACCCTAACTAAACAATGAAAATAAAAACTGATTTAGATTTTTGTTTTGAAAGATAAAGTAACTTAAAATGCAAGATAAAATAAAAGATGAATGACAGATTGATTCAGAAACAATGGGAATGGAACTAGGGATACCGATTTCACCATTACAAGTCGATTTCATGAAAATTAAGTCAAAAACGCATTCAACTTTCCAATCTGCAACTAGGGTTCGTTTTACTCATCTATGATCATCCATTTGATGTGTGGTTGTGATCAAGTACTCCTAATCTGCAACCTAGTTGTGATGTTCAACTTAGATTACCAACTAAGAATCCATTAAGAACAAGAAAACTTCAAAGAACCAAAGAAATCACATGGTAGGATGTATGCATAGCAGTTTCTTCAAACATTCACATGTCTACCAAGATTAAGCATGATGTGTACTATAACCTTGATCAAATAATTCATAGGCAGCCCTAATGGTGATCAAACATTAAGATTAACAAACAAGTTATACTATAAAATCAGTGAATAAAACAAGAGCACAAATTGTTAATTTGAATACTTTAACTTAATAACATAGAATAGGTTTGCAAGGCTACATCGAAATCCCCAGCTATGAATTTAGTTACACAACATGATTACAAAATAAATAAATATCAAGAACAACATGAGTGAAACTAAAGTTCATAGAAGAAACCACTTTGAAGCAATTCTGATGTTGAACTTTTCCAAAAACAGCGTGGCTATGTGGTTTCTTCTGTGGCTGCAGATGGTGAATGGAGAAATGATTTTGTTTCTCGAAGAAAGGCCAAAGAAAGAGAAGAGAGAGAGCTCTGGCGTCCCTAAGGGGAAGCTTTTGTGAACGTGGCTAAAACTCTCAGTTTTATAAGGTTAAAAAGGCTGTTATAGAATGCCAAGACATCCCAGTAATAGAGCATTTATTTTAGACTTCTTTTGCTGTTATTGGTCTCTTAAAGGGCCATATTTATCTCCATATTCAATTGTACAATTTGAATCTCTCTCTACATTAGAATCCTTATTCAATTCTCCACTTTCAGCACCATTTTGCCTTGTTTACCCTCAAATGGCTCTAAAGTACAATTAACTGCACATTAACACAAAAGAAAGTAAAACGTAACCAGTTTAACTCAAAAATATCACCAAGAGACTAGGAATGGATGAAATAAATGTATGAAATATATGAGTTATCATGAATGGAATTATATTTATGCATGTGACCAATTCAATTCATTTATTCCTAGGTAAGACTAATGGGGAAGTTAGTTGTCTAGCTGATAGTGCTACCACGCACACTATATTGCATGAGTGATACTATTTTACTAAGTTCGTACCTAAAAATGCACCTCT
>JAOTRO020000003.1:4932650-4944465 GCA_028566515.2 Pyracantha coccinea | reverse complement strand
CTCTATGAATATTCAAGGGTGCTTGGGAACTCTCAGTTCATCCTTCTACCATTTCAGCCATATAAGCTCATATATGCGCACATGCTTGCTGAAGTTGGAAGAGTTTCTGACTCGTTGAAGTAAGCACATGCAATTATCTTCTGTTTGATATTTTATTTCAGGCTTGTTTTCTTAACAAGTTCATTTTATTCAGGTACTGTCAAACAATACTAAAGTCTTTGAAAACTGGTAGAGCATCTGAAGTGGAAACATGGAAGCAACTAGTATTATCTCTTGAGGAGAGGATTAAAACCCATCAGCAGGTACCTCTTTGTCCTGTTGTTTCTATGTTCTGTGTCCTATAGTTTGTATATTCATCGTTTTTAAGCTTATATGATCCTTCTGAATGCACATTCCATTTGCAGGGGGGATACTCTGTGAATTTAGTTTCTACAAAGTTTGTTGGTAAATTGCTCAACCTGTTTGATAGCACCGCACATCGTGTTGTTGGCCTACCACCACCTGCACCATCCACATCCCAAGGAAGTGCTCACGGTAATGACCATTATCAACAACCCACGGGCCCTAGAGTTTCTAGTAGTCAATCAACAATGGCCATGTCATCGTTAATTCCTTCTGCTTCAATGGAACCCATAAGCGACTGGACATCTGATGGCAATAGAAAGCCAATGCACAATAGAAGTGTTTCAGAGCCAGATTTTGGTAGAACTCCAAGACAGGTGTGTCAAATTTTCCAAACGTGTAAATTTCAAATTCACTCATGTATGCTCTTACTTGGTCAACACATTTCAACACCGTATATGTGCACTTAATCACCTCTTTGATTCTGTGTGCTTGAATATGCAATTTTTGTGACATCTTAACTCATTATGGGACCAGGTTGATTCATCAAAGCAAACTGCCTCACCAGATGGCCAAGGAAAAGCCTCAGGGGGGACTTCTCGCTTTTCTCGTTTTGGTTTCGGGTCACAGCTGTTGCAAAAGACTGTTGGTTTAGTATTAAGACCCCGCCCTGGAAAACAGGTAGTTTATGCTTTCATATATATTAGGTTTTCCTTCAACCCCCTCCCCCTTTTTCTTTCTGTGAAATAACTACATCTATTCTTTCCTATGGTAAACCTCATCTAATGAATTTTCTACTTGCTACTGAAGGCTAAGTTGGGTGAAACAAACAAGTTCTACTACGACGAAAAACTTAAAAGATGGGTTGAGGAAGGTGTTGAACCTCCAGCTGAAGAAGCTGCGTTGGCTCCTCCCCCGACAAGTACACCCTTTCAGAATGGTGTCTCTGATTACAACTTGAGATCTGTTTTGAAGAAAGAAGGGTCTCCTACTAAGGGCAGCCCAGATTTACAAACTTCAACCCCTCTCGGACCAACTTCAGGGACCCCACCTATTCCACCTAGCTCAAATCAATTTTCATCCCGTGCACGGTTGGGTATTCGATCCAGGTACAATATATTCTCAATCGCTCTCTCCCTACCCATCCTCTCTTTTCTGTCAATTTAAAATCATTCCATTCAAATAGGTTCTTAAAAGTCTTTTTCAGTATTCACGAAACATTACAAAGTCATTGCTTTGTTATAAGCCTTAATTTACATTAATTAATTAGAAATAATAATCCTTGAGAGTCATGCCCTTTTACCACAATTTCCCCTAATCAATAAGGGAATAAATGTGCCGACCATAATTTGATATTGAACTCGCCATCTGGTGAGTCGAACCCAAGGACAATGAGGGAATGAATTTGACTTGAGTATATTTTTCATGGAATCTTGGCAGATATGTTGACACATTCAACCAAGGTGGTGGAAGCCCAGCAAACTTGTTCCAGTCACCTTCCGTTCCATCCGTTAAGCCTCCAGTTGCTGCCAACGCAAAGTTTTTTATTCCCACCTTAGCATCATCAAATGAACAGGCAATGGAGGCTATTGCTGAAAGTGTACAAGAAGATGGTGCAACTAATGAAAATCTTTCAACATCTGGTATGAATGATTCATTCCATGCTCCTCTGCCTTCATCGTCGTCATCAAATACCATGCAAAGGTTCCCAAGCATGGGTAATATTCAAAGCATGGGAGTTGCCACAAATGCCAATGGCTCAGCTCTACCCCACTCACGAAGGACGGCCTCATGGGGAGGAAGCTCCAATGATGTATTAAGCCCTCATATGAAAACGGGCGAGATAAAACCTCTAAGGGAGGCATTAGGTATGTCCCCAGTGGCTATGTTTAGGCCGAGTGAGCCTTCCCTGACACGTGCGCCAATGAATGGAGGCAGTTCTGGTGAGGACCTTCATGAAGTGGAACTTTGAGCCAACGTAATGAAGATGTAAATATCAAGTTTTGCCCCTAGTGATCAATACAAATACTTGTGAGGTTCCTTCTGATCCTGCATCTCTCAGAAAGTAAAAATGGTGGTAGGGCCGGAAGTAAGTTCATCGAACAGGTTCTTCCTCAATGTTGTTACTCCCCCGCGCAGTTTCTTTACTCTCGAGCCAATGTTGTATTTAAATGCCCGGGGAGTTACCACCGTCTTCAGCTTTAGGGGGAGCTGGTCTTGTTTTCTTTTGTCCGGTTTCTTTTAACAAAAGCCTGCACGGGCGACATTGTACAGATCATTTGTTCATTTGTTTAAATACAGAAATGGTTCCTTGAAGTAGAAAAAAAGTGTCTACAGATCTTCTCAAGGGAAAGTGTAGAGTATTGAATTGAGAGAAAATAATTAGTCACTGTTTTGTTCTTTGCCTACGGATTTCTGTGTTCACCACATTGAATTCATACCTAAATGCCGGGGCGTATAATCTACGTAGAGGAGAGAAAAGGTTTGCACTCGAGTTGCAGTGGATTGAAGAGAAAAATCCAATGGCGGTTCTAGGGTTTCAGAAAGAAAAAAACCAAAGACGGGAGATTTTAGAATTGATTTCACTGGGAATGTGAATGTGCTACCTCCCAAAAAATGGGTTGGTCAAGAAAAAAGCCACAAAAATGGCGACAAACGTCCATAAACAAATACGGACTTATCCTCCCAAGTCTATATATACATGAGTTAACAAATTAGTAATACAAATTGAGGGAAATTTATTCCGCAACCGAAAGCAATCGCTTTAGAACTCTGCCGAACCAGGTGCCCGGGGAAACGGAATAGTATCTCGAATGTTGTCTATCCCAGTTGCAAACTGTACAAGCCTTTCAAAACCCAAACCGAAGCCTGCATGAGGAACTGGAGAAACAAGGAAAATGGAGATCAAGTATCAAATCATTTATCTACTCGGAATACAGAAGCTTCAGAAGTATATACTATTATACATTATCCAAGGTTTTATCCTTCTCCTACAACTAGACGAATATGAAAATCTTCACCGAAACTGTTCCAGTACTCTTTATGCAGGAAGTGAACCAAGGACAATTATTTTAGGTATGGAATATTGTTATCGTACGCACAACATTGCAGCATGCGCTTGATGCTTCTATCAGAACAAAAGTGTAGAGGACTACGAGATAATTAACAACGGCTAGATCTAATAAATTGAGTCCAGAAATAAATGTATTTTAACATATTGGATGGTGCAGGACTCTACATCATAGCAGCCAACAATATTTTATCACCGCAACAGTCATTAAACAGTGCCTACTTTCAAATTTGTCCTCTCCATGTCTAACCGTGTCACTCGAGTTGGGTATAAGTTTTGGTGAGGGAGCGTGAAAGAAAAAGGATTGTAGAAGAACAAGATCTGTGGGTGGGATGAGTGATAGTTAGTGAGTGATCGAGTCGGTATATTTAGGCACATTATGGGGGATAATGAGGGTGGAAGAATGTCTCCGTATGTTTTTTAAATTTATGCTCAGATTTTCTAATTGAGTAGAAGCACATGATTCTAAGCAGTCAGCAGATGGGGTACCTGAACCGTAACGACGCAAATCAAGATACCACCAGTAGCTTTCCTTATTCAGCTTTAATTCATCCAACCGATCTTCTAAATATTCAAGCCTCTCCTCTCTCTGGCTTCCACCAATAAGCTCGCCAACCTGACAGAAGTAGATCAATATACAGGGCAAAACAAAATTATACGACACCAATGAGCATAATATTCATGCATAGCTCATTCCATTTCATATTACATATAAACGAGAACATACAGTAACATGTTAAATACTGCCAACCAGCTAACTAGGGGAGACAATCTAGGAATGACTAGATACGTCACTGAATGACATGAAATTGGCCAAAGGTTGACGGATGTGTCTGAAGACTTTTTGGTTACAATGCTATGTCAGCACACGAGATAATAAACTAAAGGCAATTGACAAAATTAATAAAAAAATTCACATGAGGACACAGTTTAGCACAGTATAACTAAATACATGACAAATGCAACCCTCCCAAAATAAAGTAAGCATCTTACTCTTGTTGCTTCTTGCCACCCATTTAGTAAATAAGACAATGTTTGCCAGGTCTTGTCATGTTTCTGTCTTCGTCTTATCTTACGTTATGTCGTCCTAGTCAACAGCCAACCCAAAAAACACAAGTTGCCACTATAGACCTGACTCTGACTAATTGCCTCAACATACTGACTGCTGAGCCCAAAACCTTGGGGTTTTACAACATTTTCCTTTTATTATCATTGTTAATCCACTGATCAACTCAAATAATGCATTTTCAGGCTTTTGACAACTAAGCATAACATCACACTCACACACGCACAGAGAACGTATGACACGTCAGCATACCCGCTAAAATAAATTTCAAACCAAATTTTATTAACAGATATTTAGAGGGCAGCTATACTAGAAATGAAATGGTAGACGCTAAGATTACCCGGGGAACCAACATATCCATTGCTGCAACAGTCTTTCCATCATCATTTTGCCGCATATAAAATGCTTTGATCTCCTGAAATAGTAATGTGTCTTGAATGCTTCAGAACAGTAATTCGATAAATGGAATTAAAAGTCATAATTAGTTTTTCCTTTCTACCATAGATGAGAAAAAAGTAGAACAGAGGGGTTCATGCCTTTGGATAATCTCTGACAATTACAGGGCATCCTCTAAATGCCTCTTCAGTTAAATAACGTTCATGCTCACTCTGCAAATCACAACCCCACTTGACCTGATAATAAATGTTGAATAGGAGTTCAGAATATAAAGTCGAAAACATTCTGAAAGTTAAACAGTGATAAAGAACAGGAGTATTGCTACAAATGTACAGTATACAACGATGGAACTAAACACTATCTGAAAGCTGACTCTCAAATGTTTTAAAGAGGAAAAATTTCTAAATAAAAAAATAAAAAAATTATGAGTGTCTTCTGACTCACTGAATTTAATCAACTACGTTTTTCTTTTTCTATATTCTTAAAGAGGCATCATCCAATATCATGAAACATTAGCCTAAGTCACCATTCACATGCATAAAGCTGTCTATTATCAAAATGTCAGAAAATGGCAATCCAGTGGGATGCTATCCGAACTATACATGTCAATAACATTACTGCCACTGGTACCTGGTCCAGGACTTGTTTGGAAGTGTTTTTAAAATGGCTGAAAGCGCTTTTGGTGGAAGTGTTTTTGAGTTCCAAAAAAAACTTTTTAAGTTCTTCCAGCAAGAAGCACGAATTATGTGCTTCTTAGAGAAAGAACTTTTAAGTGTTTTTTCAGGATTCACTTGCATTTTTACTAAGAATTGGTTCCAAAAGCAACCTCATCAAAAGCACTTTCAGTTATTTTAAAAGCACTTCCAAAAGAGCCTCCAAAAAGTAGCAAGCAATTTTATGGTTACTGGAAGATTTAAATATTAACTAAATCTTCTCAAAAAGCTCTGAGAAGAAATGGTTACGATAAAGTCAAATTATAGTGTTGTACACAAATAGGTCCACAGAAGACTATTGAAGGCTATCTGTACAGGTTACACTACATACACACTAAAACATTGTTGATTTAGATAACCATCATAGAGAAATCAGTTCACAACAGAGAGCGGTAACATTATTTGTTAAAAGCTTTAAGTAGTTGGCCATACTGGGAATTCAAATTTCTTATTTGCTTTAAGAAGAAGTTCGACTGCATCAGTATAAGTCAACTGCACGAAGTCCTTCTCAGCCACATCCTGTTGGAGGATGCACAAAGAGAGAGAGAGAGAGGAAAGAGAATGAGGGACAATGATTAATGGAACCTTGGAAAACAAGCCATTTAGCTTAGTCATCACATGAATACCCATTTCAGGCAAAAAAAAAAAACAAAAACAAAATATATGGAGCAAATTTATGTATAACATAAAATGAGGACAAGTTACAGCAAGAGGTCATACACTCAATCGACCAATGATTCCTTTCTCAATCCAAGTGTTGAAAAATTCCATGTCTTCCTTGCAATTTTCGAGGATGTGTCTCACCTTCAAGCATGGAAGTATATGTTACTCTAAAATCCAAAATAACAATATCACTCCACAACTTTACCACGCTGGTGAGTTTGCAAGAATATGGTCAGACAGCAGTGTTGAGGAAATAGCTTTGAAAGGTAACGTACTACATACTGGAGATAGGCACTTGCACAGGTCATGTCATCATTCAGATCAGCAAATGCAAGTTCCGGTTCAATCATCTTAACCAAGGCAGAATAGGGAAAAAAATTATCAGAAAAATACAACCAAAACAGCTACAGTAAAGAAAGGGATGTGTAAGAAGAAAAAGAGCTAAATTTACCCAAAATTCAGCCAGGTGCCTAGAAGTGTTGGAATTTTCAGCCCGAAATGTGGGGCCAAATGTATATACCTAGAAAAACGATGCATGGATTTATCTTGGAAGAAATTACACTGATTGTGATTCCAATCGGTACTAAAGTGAAGATAAGAACCAATGCAGTTAAGAAAAAACATACATCAGACAGAGCAGTAGCATAGGTTTCAGCATTGAGTTGGCCAGAGACAGTCAAAAATGCTGGCTTCCCAAAAAAATCCTGACATCAAAATAGTAAAATGAAAACTCACAAATGGAAGTCATAACAATGGAAATTAACAAAACGACCCTCTTTCTTTGGTCATTTTCAAATATTATCAAGCCCAGTCTTACTGGAAGTAACAGATTCAAATGAATTTCGAACACTACTGTTATTAAACACAGAACACGAAGGGATGACATAGTATAATTAACAACAATTTCATCATTAATACAAAACTGCACTTTTGAGTTTACAACCTCTTTTGTAGTTGCGCAATGTAAAAACCTCCCAACACCAAATAGCAAAATTAAACTGTTATTTACTATGGATAGCTTAGCGTCGTCTACAGATTTGAGTGTGAATTTCTCAATAGTCTACATCCTGGATAACATCAATGAGGGTTCCTTGAGATATTAAATTTGTCTACTAGGAAATCAATCTTGACGTTTATATAACAACTTACTAGTATAAAAGTGCCATTTAATTTGGTAATACCAAATGAAGCCAAATGACCTCATATCAATTCACCATGACATTAATTTGATAAGATTCAAACATCATACGAAGTCCAAATAAGACACGGGGAAATTCAAAACACAAAGCACCACGCCATAATTTTTATAAATTAAGTATTAAATATTTATAAATGTCTAAGGTACTTTTCTTGATTCCTTTTATCTATGCATAAGAATATACTTTGCTTAGTTGTAACTTAGAATATGGAAATTCATCCAACTCACTTGTGACCAATCAACTAGGCCATCCTTCGATTTTGGAATGCCATCCACAGGAGAATGAGAGGCTTCTCTAGAACTTGGAATCTGTTCATTAAACAAATACTAGAGTTAACAGAAGTATTTAGCAACATACAGCAGATTTAAAATCAATGGCGGTAGAAGAAGACTAAATGCAGTACTAATATTCTAAGTGGCCTCTTAGCTATATATCTCCAAGGAGGCACTAGGATACAAGGAAACAATTAAGCAAACAAATAAATTCAGTTCAAGGTAGAATATTTTCCTTGGAAAAACATACACGTATAACATAGAGAAGGTAATATTCTCGTGGCACAAAGTATGGAAAACATAAAATTGTTCATTTCGTTAGATTAAAACTGGACAACACATTCAGGGAAGAACCAATCTAATTAATAATCTAAATTCAGTGTGGCAGCATAATCTTCTTATGTTACCAGACTATCTTTTGAAATTTTAATGTATAAGTATTACGTAAAGGGTTGTCTGAATAGCATATAAAACAAGAAAGGAGTGAATAAACATGCTGCATACGGTCGTGTTATTTCAGCAGTTCAGAGGAACAGCAATCTTTGAACCAAAACATAATAAATTAACTTTTAATCCACCGTGCTCACCAAAGTAGTCACACAAAATTGTTCACCTGCTCCTTCGCAATCTGAAGCAGTAATGATGGGACTGGAAACCCATACAAATCCATTTTCCTGGAAAAACTTGTGAGTAGCATATGCCAAAGCATTTCTCACTCTTGCAACCTAAAATCAATCACGAAAAAAAAGTAAAGATAATTGAAGAAGACACCGTAACTCCAAAAGCAAATATTCAAAGACGCATATAAATTGTTTGCCATGCTTAAGTTGTCATTCTCAGTCAGGTAACGATATATCTCAAAGTAATTATTACTGAATACAGGCCTAAACATACCATTACAGATTGATGCACTAAATACATTGGAGCAGCAATTGAAAATACAAGGTTAAGTAAGTGAGTTACTATTGGAAAAGTAAACATATAAAAAAATTGGAGTTTTGACAAAAGCATTGCATGATATTACAAAACTGCATGATCTGTCACTTCAGCTTGAGCAAATACATGCTAAAACAAAATTTACCGAGGCAACCATCAAAGGTCAGTTTCATACAGCTCACTTTGAACCAAAAATTAGCAATCACCAATATCCTAATGCATTGTTTAATGTCTCGCCAATACATTTAAAATAAAATTCTAGTTTGGATAAGTAACTAAAACTGTGAGATGAAACAACCAAAACAATTAAGACATAAATGGAAGGCTGATTTGAACACCAATCAACTACAAAGAGACCTGTCTAAAAAGGAGCAATGACAACATATGGCAAGTTAGATAAAATAAAAGAAAACAGATATGTAAAACCTAAAAAGATTAACAGAACTAATGGCATTTGTAACTGTAGTGAAACAGTAAGAAACAAAGGAAATGACAGCACATACCGCACCAAAAGTATTTGTTCTCGGCCGAAGATGAGCTTTTGTTCTCAAAAATTCTCTACTGACCCTTTTCTTTTGGATGGGATACGAAGGATCACTCTTTCCAACCTACAAGATGAAGAACGTTAACGATTATTCTATTTGTTTTGTTAGCAAAGTAGAAGCTTGTGTGATTCACATGAAATGCAGATCAGTATTTACATATATAAAGAAGCAACTCTATATTTTCTGTTTCCACTGATCAAGGTCATTTTGTCAGAGAAAGACTCCATTGCAGCTTATAATCATAATTTAAAGTCGATAATTAAAATCTTCTCTCTTTGTTCAGTAAAGATTAACGATCTACATGAATAACATTCGTTATGGTAGTTAGAACTTAGATGCACGGAAGCAATAACATAGCTGACTTGGAATCTACCAGAAATAAGAGAGCCATCAAGCAACACATAAATGACAGGAAATACTAACCAGAACGATTTTGTTGACCTTCAATTCCACTTTCTGTTTTGATCCTTGGCTGGCAGATATTATCCCTTGCACCCATATTGATGCACCAGTTGTGATTGAGCCAGATTCTACCTATCAATAAGCTCCACAGATTGAAGTAAAGACATGATGGTATGCCACAAATTCCATTAAATTATCAGGAAATTAATATCCCGATAAAAATTTGCTTACTTTATCAAAAAAGAGTTACAGAACAAACACACATTCGTATAGATAGAACTCTTCTCTTCAGCCAATGAATACAGATAGAACTCGTTCAACCCGAATATAGTGATCACAAACATACATAACCAATAGTTATTACACGAAAATCAAGTTTCGGGCTAACCCAAGTGGCTTTCAACTCATGGGTGTGAAGTAAAATTACAAGCAAATACAAAAATTATAAGCACATATATGTACTTTTATACGCAAGCGGAAGCGAATTCTAACAAAGTACCAAATATCAACGTTGTAGGCGAAAGCTAAAATAAACATTCTCAAAAGAACACGAGATTTACGTGGTTCAACGTCAAATACAAAAATTATAAGCACATATATAAATGGATGGAAACACGCATTTTGCTAAACAGTGATTAGGAACAGTACCTGATCATAACCTTCAGCATCTGAGCCCAATACACATTGCATGTTTGAGAGACACGACCCATCATTAACCTAAATGTGCAAAATTTAACACCAAACTCATATTATTAAGCTACAAATAAAACATTTTTTTGTTAATTCGATCGATATTCCAATCTACTCTAATCTAAACTACGAGGCGTCAAATTCAGGTGCAAATTGTAACTGAAACATTAGGGAAAAAGAAAGGTTGCATCAATTATGTTGTTGCTATTACCTCAATGAATGTAACGCTGCTTTGAACTCGGAGAGTACGAACCCAACCCATAACCACCAAGCTCTGGCCCAGGCGCTCGAGGCCCTCATCGGACCCTCCCTTGACATCCACAACCTTGAGCTTCTTCCTGAACTCCCCAACTCTGTTGTTGCCGCCTTCGGACCTCCGCTCTTCAGCAATTTCCGGTTTCGTCCTCTCGGCAGCTCCGCCGGAGTGGAGAGCTGCGGAGATGAGGGTACAGAAGGACCTCCGGCGAGGGACGACGGCGGCGGCGCGGGAGAGGCTGGGAAGAAATGGCTGGAAAATTGGAGTTGGGGTGCGGCGGGGAAGTGGGGTTCTGGGGTAGAAGCAGAGGAGCCGGAGGGTGGAGTAGGGATTGAACCGGAGAGAAGGGGATGGTGCTAAGGCAACAGCCATTTTTTCTGTTGTGTTTCAGTGTTTGTTATTTGGAGTGGTGTTTTGATATCCACTCGCAGTTTCGTGTGGTCTCGACAAAATTAGAGGGAGAATCAAGAATGTGTTCGCTGCTGAAAAGAGTAGGGTGCGGTTTTGATTTGATTCGTTTTGGTTTGGTTCGGTTAGTTAGAGCAACTCCAGCCCAATTTTTTAGGCTGGCTTAAAGTCCAAAAAGGAGGCCGACACCCCTTCAATTCACTTCAGCCGAGTCTAATAGGTTGTCACCCAGTCCAAAGCCAGCTTCTAGGCCAGCCCAAAACGTGCTGAGTAAAGGCCCGTCCTATGTGACGTCATGCTGGTGTCAGCATGACGTCGCATAGGCCTATTGATTTTTTTTTGTGTCAGGCGCATGGGATACACACGTGAGTGGGTGCGCATTGGTGACAAGAAAAGCACGACGGGGCCTGCCTTATCAGTGCACTAACTTGGACCGAGGAGAAGCCACGTGGCTCGTTCTGGGCCGTTGAATTTCCAACGGTCAAATTTTTTTGAAATTCAAACCCAACGGCTAGTGACGTGGCCCGTTCTGGACAGTCTGATTCCAAGATCAACGGTCCACGATTTTTGCCCAAAAAACTGAAGAAAAAAAATACAAAACGGTCAGTATTATGACCGTTGGCCACGTGTCCACATCTGGGTTGTTGGATTTGAATCTTTTTCAAATCCATCGGTCCAGATTAATTAACTTAATAAAAGTTAATAAAAAATTTATTAAAATTTGTTTAAAATTACAGAAAAAAATTATTATTATTTTTCTATAAATACCTAACCATCATCTTCCACCTTACACCACATTTCAATATTTTCAACACTTCCAACCAAAGCTTTCATATAATTTCTTGTGAAAAAAAAAA
>JAOTRO020000003.1:4909069-4923068 GCA_028566515.2 Pyracantha coccinea | reverse complement strand
GGACTGGGAGGCGTTTGTGGATGGAGTCGATGGAAGGTGTGGATCGAATTACGGATCGTAAGCGGGACATGGGAAAATTTTGCGAAAAATGTTGCAGAGATAGGAAAGGACGGAGACGACGACGTTGTGAATTGGAGAAGGAAATGATGATAAAGGAATCTGGGCCGTCGGATTTGTAGGAAAAAAAAACTGGAATCTGGGTAGGTGAGTGTATTATGGCCCTGTAAAGGCCCAAAAATGATTGAACAGAACCCAAATATGTTCCCATTTTATTTTTAGGAAAACTAATAAAAATTGTTTAAAATTTTTGGGTTTTAACGATAAGTATAAAATAAAGGATAAGTGAATAGTATCAAGATTGACTTTTTAATGTAAAAATATAGTTTTTCGTTAAAGTAAACAATACCGAAAGTTTTTCGTTAAAGTTCCCATTATTTTTTTGTGAATACCCCAACTTTAGAAAATTAGACGTAAAATGATAAACTCTTCTATTAACGATCATGAGATTTGTATGTAAATAGATCAGTTTAACGTGAATCATGATTTTATCACCTCACTATCGAATGACCTTTTGCTATATATAGGAAAACTTCGATAGGTACTGAGTGAGTGAATTAACAGCTTATAAGTTTACTATGATTAAATTTAATTCTTTCAAGATATTTGAGAAAACTAAATATTGAAATATAATCGTGAACAATTATATATTTTTGATGACCATAAAACAGCTTAAATATTACTAGGATCCAAAACCGGCTCAAATTGTATGCAAGTGGTGTCAATGCACACTGTTCTCGTATTTTGCTAGCCCTAAATATTTGTTTTCATGTATATATTATGTATATATTGTTATATGCAAAATATTACAAAGCTAACGGTCATGTGATTCCTTGTTTTCACGAGCGTAATGGGTTTGAACCCCATGCTTGGCAAAGCATAGAGGGAAAGCAGAGTTTATTGTTACCTGATGTTCTGCATTGATATGGGTGACAACTCCAAAATCACTTGGAGAATCGAAAACATGTACATGTACTTGATATGCGATATAAAAAGTGTAGAGATTGATGCTTTCAAATTTTTATATCATAATTGGGACGCATGTTTAAAATGTAAACTTGGGAGGTGCTTCGGTTGTTTTTAGCAACTCAAAGATTTTATATATACAAAAAATAAGATGAGTCATTTCTTTTGCCATGCAAAAATAAGATATGCCATTTTTTGTTCAAATATTATTCCCAACCTTCAATTAGAATGGATTAGTTTGGTCCACCACTAATTTTTTTCCTCCCTAGTTCCATTTATTTCTATTCTCAATCATCTCTTAGAGCAACTCCAACGTATCAAGGCCCTCTAGGGCAACAGGCAATTGAATAACCTTCAATGAACAGTAACTGTCTTTAATGAATAGTAATTACCTTTTGCATCTCCACCCCTAAATTGAATAGTCATGGCAATATGCAATAAAAATATTAGTATTTTTTTATTTTATAAAATAATAAAAAATAATTTTATTTCAATTTCCGGATATGATTTTTAATCAGTCTCGTTGTACCACGTTTCATTAAATAAGAAATTACAACCCAAAGTATTTGAGAAAATATAAAATTATGGTGTAAGGTGTAAGATAATGATAAGATATTTATAGAAAATTTAAATCTTTTTTTTTAATTTTTAATTTTTTGGAATTTTTATTAATTGTTTACATTTTTTATTAATTTTTATTGCTTTTTCACATTTTTTATTAATTTTTTACATTTTTTTATCAATTTTATAATGTGGCTGATGTCAACCTTGCATCATGTGGCCTCAGGCTCTTTGGCCACCAATTCGAGCCGGGTCTCTCACTCGAGCCTCCCTCGAGCCCAATCGCCCGCATGGGCTGAAGCTGCTAGCAATTGGGTTGGAGCATCAGCCAGTCCATCGGGGCTATTAAATACGGTGGAGTTGCTTTAAGTAAATTGCTCGAGGAGTGCCTGAGCGTTGTGGCATTGGGTGTGATGACTTCTAAATCTTACAATTGTGGTCAATGAAGGAACATGTCTCAGCCTTCGAATTCTAGAGTATGAAGATAAGGCTGCTAGCTACACTATGAAGTTCAATAGATTCGGCTTTCAATGTGTCGAATACTAAGTAATTTGGTAACACCTCATTCATCGAAACGCTAATAAAGTGACCTCTTCCAACAAGGATTTAGAGATTCCTTATTGATTGAGACTTAGATAGATAACTAGTCAGTCTCGAAGCAGTGTTGTTTATCCAAACTGAAAATACTATTCGGTCGGCTTATTCTACGGCTCCAGTGCTGTTTATCTAAACTAAATATCGTTGGTTAAATGTCGCCAGTTGAGCAAAAATTTGAACAGAGAAAATTTGTGTGTTGATTTGAAGAGACTCTTCCACGTTGTTGATGCTTTTTTATTTATAGAAATCGAGTTACTCAAGCTTCGGTCGAATCTTACCAAAACCGGAACTCTGAACCCAATCTATTCCACGAGTCTAATCACATCAGTTTTTGTTTTGCATTTCATTTCATCTTCCTCCCATCATCATAATCTCATGCCAATTTGCTTCTCAAATTCAATCTGTCAGACTTGCTTTTCCCAAGCTAAAGCCTATCTTTACCGGACAAGGATGGTCTGCCCTCCCAAGTTCCCATCACCTTCCATCCCTTTCTGATTGTGTGGTCACGATTAAGCTACGTCAACATTTTATATTAATTTTTTAATAAACATAATAAGACAAAAAGTAACAGTAATATAAAATATTGACATGACTTAACCGTGACCATACAATCAAGAAGGGATGGAAGAGGATGAAACTTGGGAGGGCAGACAATCCTCCTCCATCTTTACCACCACACGCCAATACTCCTAACCAAACTAGATCACAATCCCATGCTAATCCTTTTTGATGATCTTTAACCCATGCATGCAGCAATTGCATGATATTATCCCGTCCAACCACTTGTCACATCCAACTAAGTATTACGGTTTAGTAGTATTTTTCTTCATTTATAAGTGAAATATCTTATGTTAAGTTCTCACTAAAAGTAAATTTGAATCATATTATTGTTAATATATTGTGAGACTTAACTTATACTTTCATATTTTTAATATAAATGATCTCGGTTGCTGAAACAAAACAAAAAAAATATCACTTGTCACATCCTTGCCGCAGGATAAAACCGAGACTCAGCCAGACGCCACATGCAAACATCCCAAACCGATTGTGCTTTCAAATTGGAGATGTAATATGAATTTCATTTATCTTGTGCAAGAAAATATCAAGATAATTTATTATTAAAAGATAATTATATAATTAAAAATTACAATATTATTTTTTAATAATAATAAAATTATCTTAACTTTTCATTTAACGGTTTAAAACTCTACTCATTCAATAACCTTGATTACACGGACCGATAATGTAACATCATATACAAACAGGTACCAATCAAGAGTCATGTTTGTGAGTGACTACTCATTTACGTGAGTCCATCTCATGAGGTGTGGTGCGCACAACCGCAATTGTCACCTCTATTAGGCGTGATTTACACGGAGACATCCCATCTCGCATTCAAGTAGGTCCGCTTTGGTACACATGATGTCTCCTGTTGGCCCTCTGAAATTTGGTTACAACACTTTCGCTCATGAAAATTCAAAAATGACAACTATTTAATTTAAGAATCAAAGGTTTCAAATTATGAGTTTTATTTTACACAAAATTTTTAAATTTATATATTTATGAATCGAAGTAAAAGAATTGATACATATTAATTTATAAATTCTGACTTTTGTTTAATTTATTCTACCCAAACTCTTATTCAAACAGAAAGTAAAGTCATATTTGGAGCCGGATTGCGCCTGTGAGTATACATGTCGCACCCCACCAATGATGTTTGTGAAACCTTATCCCCTTGTCCTTTTAATATGAGCGGCAGAGAAAGTATCTCTAGTTTTAATCTCGTAGCTTTGGCTTCTGTTTCGAGACCCATCAAAACTGTTGCCTGCTGGTCCCTTGTACTTGGTACCGACCTCCGAAGCGGTCCTCCTCCTGTTTCTATATGCAAATGCAACTGAATGATGCTTTCAACACTTCCACCTGCAGACCGCAGTAGTTAGCAGAAGTGCCTTCAATCTCTCTCTCTTTCTCTCTGATCAACCATGAAAGGCCTCTGCATTGATCTTTTTAAGAATTACAGGTACTCCCTGCCCTTCTTCTACTCCTTGTATGTCAACATACATACTCTGTTTAGTTAACTAATTATAATGGAATGGAACCAAACCAGTTTGGGTTTGGCGGGTACTGGTGGGATAGGGACTGGGACTCGGAGCAGCAGAGCTTTCACTCACCCGTTTCAGGGAAGAAGAAGCAACTATCAAAACCAGAAGCATTTCTCTTCCTCCAAACTTACATGCTCTTCCTACTCGTAAGCCGACTTCTATTTTTCCCTTTTCTCTTCCATAAAAATCAAGGGAACATGCATTCATTAGTTTCGTCGAAATTGTATGTATGTATGTGTAGTATCTGATTCTTGTTTGTTCTGTTTTTAGCACTAAACCTTGTTCTGCAACTCTGTCGGCTGTAACCGCGGAGGTTGAAGAAGCAAAGCAAACATTCACTCCGGAAAAAGCTGGTCTTCTAGTTAAGGAGCTGCGAAAGAGTTTTAATTCGGGAAGGACGAAAAACTATGAGTGGAGAAGGTCGCAGTTGGAGAATATTGCAAAGATGCTTGAAGAAAAAGAGAAGGAGATCACTGAAGCTCTTTACAAGGACCTTTCAAAGCCTGAAATCGAAGCATTTATATCCGAGGTCTCCCTCTTTACCTTCGATTTAGTTAGCATATTATCGAAGTATTTGGGGGTTAAGCTCTTTACATAACTTCTGCTTCCTTTTTTGGTCTTACATAATAATCTTAGTTAGCATATTATCAGTGCTTGTTCATATTATACAATGGTGAATAAAGATAACTACAATTGTCAACCTGCAAAACAAAAACTGAAATAGTATTTGCAGTGTGATACCCCAATTCAGTTGTATGCCAACTACACGAGCGAGCGCAATGTATGCTATAAGCATGTGCATGGAGCTTCACTAGTGACAAGTGACGACCTTGTCATGAAATATAGTCACTATTAACTCGGTAGGTAGCATTCATGGTTAAAATTCTGAGACTGTTTGGTCAGAATTCGATCTGTTTGCAAAGTCCCTTGATATCTTTGTTTCTTATAGTGAATATTCTGTTGCATTCTCAAGTTTTAATGGTTTTGCTTTGTTAATATGGAACATGTTCTTGTGTATTTTCTTCGGCATTGTAAAAATAAATATTAACTTTTGATTACTGCAGATTGTTCAGGCAAGATCTTCATGTAACGAGGCATTGGAAGAATTGAAGCATTGGATGGTTCCACAGAAGGTGATTAGAGTAAATACCCTTTTGGTCAGATACAAGGATAAAATTCCCTTCGTCCATTCTTGTTCCTGACCACCATATCCTCCAATATTTACTATAATGCTAATAGTATATCTAACGTGGAACTTTCGATGTTTGTTTCAGGTCAGCACTTCAATCACAACATATCCATCATCAGCAGAAATTGTGTCAGAACCTCTAGGAGTTGTGTTGGTCATCTCAACATGGAACTTCCCTTTCTGTACGTTAATATATTGCTGCACAGTTCACACTTAACTAGTTAGGCGATACATAAGTTACATACTTCTCACTTTGTTGAAGCTTTCCTACTAAACCATGCCATGACTGATATATTTGTTAGTAACACGTGCTGTTTTACATTCCAGTGTTATCTCTTGATCCAGTCATTGGAGCTATTTCAGCGGGCAATGCGGTTGTGCTAAAACCTTCAGAAATTGCTCCAGCTACATCTTCACTCCTTGCAAATTTAGTAGAGGAGTATTTAGATAACTCAGCTGTAAAAGTTGTTGAGGGCGCTGTTCCAGAAACAACTGCATTGTTAGAGCAGAAGTGGGATAAGATACTCTATACAGGTTAATTTATACTGTTCTCTCTAATTATGAACTTCCTCAGATTTCTATGAGAGCCTCTTTTGAATGCGTTTGTAGTACGTGTACAACACTACTCAAAGTAAAGACATTCCCCTGCATATAATCAACGTTTCTGCACTATGCATAATCTTCTCTTTTTTTTTCAAAAATGATTTTCTGTGCAATTAGCCTTTGCATTGCTAACTGATGTATTCTCTATATTGAGGTAGAGGAGTTCATAATTCATACGTGAATTTGTCCATAATTCATACTTAATTGTGTATCAGTGAAATCTACCGTGCATCAGTTCTTTTTCTAATACATATTTAAGTATTTAGTCTTTACGGTTTAATTCTAAGTTTCTTCAAGGAAATGTGCGGTTCAGATACACGAACATAAGTTTATCAAGAGAACGGTACTCCATTTGTACACATATTACGCACTTTTCTTACATAGTTGTTCTGCTTCGTGCGTTCTTTGACTCCTAGGGAGCTAGCAACATAATTGACCAAGTATTTTCACATCGTACAGGTAGTGCAAGAGTAGGGCGCATTGTGATGGCTGCTGCTGCAAAACACCTTACACCTGTAATTCTGGAACTCGGTGGAAAGTCCCCAGCTGTTGTCGACTCAGATGTTAACTTAGAAGTAATAGCTAGGTTCTCTTAAAGCGATCGGACAATGTGTCTAATAAATATTCTGGCGTGGCTGGTTTAACTGTGTCTGTTTATAAATTTAAAGGTGGCTGTTAGGAGGATAATGGCAGGCAAATGGGCATTGAACAATGGACAAGCTTGCATCGGTGTTGATTACATTATCACTACGAAAGACTTTGCTCCGAAGTTGGTAAGATGGGATGCTCTTGTTGAAAAACTTAGGAACAAATACGTTTGGCCTAGCATATATACTTGGATATATATGGCTTTTTAATTCAGGATGTTTTTCTGAAAGCATGTCTACTTAACAGATAGAAGCTCTAAAGTATGGACTCGAGCAGTTCTTTGGGAAAGATCCGATGAACTCAAAGGATATATCGCGGATAGTGAGCTCCACCCAGTTTACACGGTTGGCGAAGCTGCTGGATGAGGATAAGGTCTCTAATAAGATTGTCCTCGGTGGCCAGATGGATGAGAAGCAATTGTAAGTACAACAATGACCTTTTGTGGTTATATATCTTTTAAGGAAAGCAACAACACCGTCTGAGGAAAATGCATATGCGTACAATGTTTCTAAAACGATTTACTCATATACATCATCCGATCCAATGCAGAAAAATAGCTCCAACTATCTTGTTGGATGTTCCAGAAGACGCTCAAATTATGCAGGAGGAGATATTTGGGCCATTAATGCCCATCGTCACTGTGAGTAATCAAATTACTTTCAATATCATCAAAAGCCTGGAATCTGGGGTAGTTCTCAAGTCGTCGTGATCATTATCGCATCTTATGATTATGTTCCGTATAGGTTGAGAAGATTGAAGACAGTTTCGGTGTGATAAATTCAAAGCCAAAGCCTCTTGCAGTATATGCCTTTACAAACAATGAGCAGCTGAAGAAGAGCTTCGTGGATAACGTATCATCTGGAGGAATGCTCATCAATGACACCGTCCTTCATGTGAGATTCTTTGTTCTCTTCAATTCCTATGCATATATATATATACACACACACACATCTTCACATTTCTGCATCTTAACAAACCAAAATGACGACCTTATCATCAACATCCCGAAATAAAAATCAATGGTAGAATTTATATCATTCTCGTGATTTTCTGTCGGAAAGAATTGAATTGATTCTCAACATGTATGTAACAAATTATTACTGCATTATACACGCACGCAGGTTAGCATAAGCGGTTTACCATTTGGAGGAGTCGGGGAGAGTGGAATGGGCTCGTACCACGGAAAATTCTCCTTCGATGGTTTTAGCCACAAGAAAGCAGTTCTTTATCGAGGTTTCGGTGGAGATTCCGATTTGAGGTATCCACCCTACACACCGGAAAAGCAAAGATTATTCAGGGCCGTGATTAATCGCGACATATTTACCATAATCTTATCTCTGATTGGATGGTTTAAATGATGATCAAATTAGGCAGGTGTAGAGAGGATGAACTGTCCTCAGTAGAGAGCGTTAGTCTTTTTTTCTTCGCTGTACTCTGCATGCAATGCATTGCAAAATATGTATCTTTAGTTGCTCTTCAGTTTTCTCATTCGCATTTCAGTTTTTACTAATCAAGACCGACATCCAAAAAGCCGAGACCAATTTGTAACTTGAAATGTTTGTAAACCCAAATTTTACCAATTGCTCCGGCGGAAACAGCAGCTTGCTGCTGGCGTCAATCATAGAAAGCAAAACGCAACTAAACTGAAATTAAAAGTGAACATGACACCAGAATTTTTGTGGAAAAAAATCCTCCGATGTGAAGCTTTGGAGGATGACCGACTCGAGAGCACGCAAGCACTCTTGCATGAACTCTGACTATTTCTTTTTTGCTTCTTTGGCCAAGAATTTTGCTTCTTAGACATCTGCACATTAATATTCAGAACTTTTGACAATTTACGGTTTTATATCGAGACCCTCATTGAGTGTCCACACAATCTCCCGTGTTATAATCTTGATGTCCTAATCTTTATTCAACAACAATCCACGACATTTGAACTCATGACCTCTAAAGATCCGTATTTTAAAATATATATGTTCTTTGTTAGAAAATATTCTTTTAAATATGGATATTTTTATTGAATTTGTTTCATATACTTATATGTATCAGGTATTATTCTTCTGTCTTTACTTTCTTGTTAGTGTCTTTTTATATTTCCACATGATAGGTAAATTCCTATTTCCAGTCTTATTTTTGGCTATTTTTCGTCTGTGCTTTGAGGATTGGTGTAAATGGTTTCTACGAATTGCACACTGGGCTTTTGTTTTTTGTTTCTTTTAAATATGTACTTAGATGCACAACAGGTTGGCCCAATCTAAACATAAAACGAGCACAATTAGTTAAAAATACTATTTTTTTTAGTACATTGATATTTTTAATAAGAGAAATTCGGCTAAACAACAAGATGTCTGTACTGAATCTAATATTAATGTTGCTCAACCAGAGAAAACTGATGTCAATATTTCCAATCTACCTGAAAGTCCATCATTATCAGATGTTCATGCCAAATGAATGGTTGCTTACTCAGGCAGCTTCTTTCGTTCATCTGGAGGTGGTATGAATACCTGCACAATGAGTTGGCTCGACCTGAACATTTGGGTTTCTTTCAAATGAAAACGCAACCCCTAAACACAAACACCCTCCAAACCCCATGGATTTTAATTTGGGAGTTTTAACAAAACACTCCCGGTACTGTTCGCTTTTAACAAAGACCCACATTTTTACCTTTAACTGGTACTATTTATTATACCTTTAAAAAAGGCTTTTCGCTAAAAAGGAAGTTTTTTTGGACTTTTCGTTAGTTTTCCTTTTTAATTTCTCACCCTCCTCCTTCCTCCCTCCTCCCTCCTCCTTTCCTCCTCTCCTCGCCTTCCGTTCACAAAATACAGTCACAAACTCTTGCAAATAAGGTATTCTTACACACTATCTTTTTTGGTTAGCAGTTTAGGCCTGGTTTCCGGCGAAGATGTTCAAAATCTATTCAGTTTAGTCTAAATAATCATACAGAAAGGGATGTAAAAATCAGTTGAGTGTCATTCGGAATATAGCTTTCTTTCCTTTTCAGTAGCGCATGATATAGTACGAATTATTAATTGATTTTCCGTTGTGATTAGCAATGTCTGCAGGCAATGGATTCAAGATTACCGGATAAAGGGGGAGAAAATACAAAAGCAAATTGGTGTACTTGGAACAGGGGAAGTGGAAGGAAATGAGAGAAATGTTATCGACTTAGATGACATAAATGAGGAAATGGGAGAAATATACAGAATGTGTATATACATATAAATTATATGTATATACATATAAATTATACACCCTAAACCCTATATATGTGTTTAATTTCTTCGTGCAAGAGAATGCTCTGGTGCCTGAGAAACGGGCAGCATCCTCGAACGGTCGACATTTGTGCCCTGGTGCCTGAGAAAGCATCACCAAAAGCTGAAACTACTTCTAGGCTTGGGTAGACGATCACAGTTTCCAGGAGCCCATCCAATCATCTGCTTCTCATTGTCATAAATCACCATCTTATCTTGCATTGAAATGTCTGTAAAAATAAATAAATAAAATAACCCAAAACAGAAAGAAAACGATCAATACTGTGTTGGGAGTGTGAATCCAGCGTAAAAAATTAAAGGGGCGTTGTGTTTGCCGTTAAAATTAGAGGTCACGCTTCATAACACATACACATGGAAACTCTTACCTCCAATGATGTTATAATTTTGCAGTCCAACTTCAGTACCATTTAGAATTCCCAAGCAAACATTTCCCTTGGACTGCCGGCACGTATATATGATTAGTTTCCAAACACGAATTTCTTCTCCTTGTAATGGAAAGCAAAATGAAGAAAGATAGGGAGATCATGGAACTCACCGATAGTATTAGGTATGCTTCAGGGGGCAATTCATACTGAGCTGTGTCTTTTCTACCACTGTTGAACCGTAGTGCTAAGGGTTTGAAGTATTTCTTAACATCTCGTATGCTTTTAAATGGCTTGCGACCTTTCCAACAGAGCGGGAGAGTTGTGTCATCTGGAGCTTCTTTTAAAGGTGTTCCAGTCAGTTCTCTTTTCAACTGCAATAAGCCAAGCGCAAAAATGAATCAACTACTCTTCTAAAGTAACCGAAAAAAAGCAGAAGACACCACCATTCGGAAAAATTCTAACTGGAAAAGGATAAAAAATTTCATGAGAGAGACAGATCAATGTTAAGTTCATAATCTTTGAAGGAATTCAGTAATTTAAGGAAATAGAAAGGGATTAACATGTCAAATTATGGTCGGAAAAATCTTTGCCAATCCGGGTAATTCAAATGCCAGCTACTTTTTGATAAAGCTCTAACTTACCCATGAAGTCAAAAATTGATAAACCTGAGAACTGAAATAGGTGTAGGAACTCCCACTGTCAAAAACCATGTGTAGGTTTCCAAACCTGGTAGATTTCCCGTCAACCATGAGTTCCGCAGGTCCAGGCGAGTAGTGTTTTCTGAGATAAACCACAAGGAGAATAAATGGGGAAGGAAAATACGGTTATGATTCATGAACTATTAAGGATATATCAAACAAAACAAAAAAGACAGATGAAAAACAGAGTTCAAGAAGGGTTCATTACGAGTAATCAAGGGACATTGGTGTCCAAACTATGCGTGAATAATCATAAATGTCATTCCCAAAAACAAAATACCCCCCACCTCGGCCACTTAAACAGTGACCAATGACATTTCGCACCAAACCCTGACTACTAAGTTGTGATATGAAGCTGGTCTTTCCCTTGCCAAGGCCGAGGACTCCATCAATGGGATGATAAGATAATCCAGGAAGTTGATTATATCCACACCTGTAGACAAGGAACACTAAACGATTCAATGGCCAAGATCGAGCACATAAGCGACTATAGATTTCTGGCGACTCAGTCTAATCTAATGCTTGTTTCTACTTTACACCAAATTCTGGAACTTTACGTTATGTTTTCATCAAGTGCCCAGTGGGACACAAGGCATGCATTTCATGTACACTTGATTTCAAATCATCATAACCACCGTCACTGCGCTGTTTAATCTGCTTAAACAAATTAATTAAACTTCTCACCGTAACTGTTTTCTTTTATAACCTTTTAAAAGCCTTCTACAGGCAGTTGCAAGGTTCTGTTAGTTTAAGTTTGTAGTTTCCTTAAACAAAAAAGAGCAATGAAAAGTTACCAACCCGAGGGCCAGGTAAGGTCGTAGCTGGAGTCCACTTGTAAAGTTGAGGGAAAAGGAATCCCTCACAAGCACACCAAGGGATGAACCACCATCAGCATACTCAACCTCGTAGTCACATTGCTCCGGAACATCGCATTTGTGAGAACCGGGTGAGTGCAGGGCTTCACAGAGGGGGTCCTTACAGGCCACTAGGTCCTTGCTTGGACGGTAATATGGATGAGGAGCCTGCAAACAGAGAGGGAAGATGAATATTTCTTAGGACCCTTCTCCGATGACGATCAGTTTACAGTGATAACACCGTTTAACATTCAGGAAAATACGATCAAACGCGGAAATAGACAGAACAAGTAGCAAACTTATGCATGCTAAACAAGAAAAGTTTGTAATTTTTTTTTTTTTTTTTTTTGGAAATACTAATTAGCATTTGGTAATTAACTTAATTATGAGATAATTATACCGGAGTGCATCTGACACAAGGAGCATCACATTGGAGCCATGTGAGATCACTACCAGTGTCAGGATCCAGAAAGTAGGGCTTTGGAGGCTGTCCAATGTTTAGGGTCACATTATAGGACCTGCAAAACCAAAACAAACCCATTTTTGGGACCTCGGCCGCGGGACAAATGCTCTTGACCAAATGAGCTACGAGCATCGAAAACTATTATTTTTGCAGGTAAATGAATGATATAATTAAAAGAGTTAAGAGCGTACCCAGTTGGATAGACGTTGCCATGAACTGGTAATACTATGGAGGAGGGTGCTGCGCGATTGAACCCCAAAGACGACGTCGCATCAGTTTTCCTACAGCCCCGATGGTACTGGTCGCCGAAAGAGGCTGATGACAAAGTTACAGACCAACCCATCACCACCATCATCAACAGCAACCACGACCAATACTTGCCCTCCATTTCCCAATCCGCTTTTTACCCAATGATTGAATAGACAAATATCTGAACGAAAGTAAAAAATGATAGTTTGTCGCGTAGTGCCCCAGGTGTTTGATAAAATGTCTGAAAGAAAACACGGTTATTTATTCGAAGGATAACGTGACATTAAGGTGGATTCATGGCTTTGCTTGTTTGCTTGGATTTCTTCTTCTTCTCTTCCTCTTCAGGTTGGTTTATGCTTTTCTTCACTTGCTGCGTAGTTTTGCATTTCTTCGGGTGGGATTTAGGAACAAAATTAATCACAAGATACCGCCATATTCATACGCCAAAAACAGAGTTTTAAGGCAATTTCTTACAAGCTTCCGAACTTCCAAACTTCCAATACAAGTTACAACATACAACAAACAACGCAAGGATAGTATCAAATTTCCTTTGGCAATTCCGCAAGATTGCTCTACCATTGCCTGCCGTGGTGAGCGATGATATTAAGAGCATGTCTAAGGGTAAGGTTCACGGGCTAAAGACGAAATCTAGCTCTTCAAACTGATACAATTCATGAAATTTAGGCTTCCAAATTTTTTGTGGTTCTAATAGTGATTTTCATTGACTACAAGTTTTGTCCTAAACTGCCCTCTTATGCAATCTTGGGCAAGAACCGAGGCTCATTTGGTCACACAAGGAGCCTCGGGCTCCAGCTAGCCTGGGTTGATGGAGTGTGTTAGAAAGCTTTTATTCACAACTTGGGGCTAGATCGAGCCTAGGCTAAAAGTCATGCGTCATGCTTTAAGGCTATCTCCAACCTAAAGGTGGGAAATCTTAAAATTAAGCCCCTTATTTTTTACTATTCATCTATACGCAAAAGGTTAGTCAGTTTTTTCCTCCAACGAGGAAGAGCACTTCCAGCATGCTCTTTATCCCGGTGGACAGGGAGCAAATCCAATCCAATTGCCTCCCAAACTAGCTCCAGCACATTCAAGCAATTAGGCTACAGGGGAGCTCGTGGGAAAGGGCATGCGGGAGTCCAAGGCTCGAGTGCCTGAGGGCTTTGTGATGCAAGACTAACATCAGCCACGTTGTAAAAAAATTTGTGTCAGCCACGTGCATCACACGCACGCGTGGGGGGGCGTTACTAACAAGATTTCAAGCGGTGGGGCTCACACTTTACAGTGTGGAAGTGGTCGTTACTGGGTGCAACGTGACATCCTTTCAACCGTTGGATTTCAACAGCTTTTTTTTCTAGACTGTTCGATTTCC
>JAOTRO020000003.1:4887707-4899813 GCA_028566515.2 Pyracantha coccinea | reverse complement strand
AACAAGCTTTTTTCTTCTCTGCAATTGCAAAGGATTCTGGAGCTTTTCTAGAAAGAAGATTTGCTGGCTTAAGAAGAGTGGAAATTCAATGCAGTAAAAAAGAATTGTACAATTTTACTAACTACGATTGGGGATATCAGGTACAAACTTAATCACCAATATTCAATAATTCAAAATTTTTAATTATGGATTTCTACCTTTGGTGAATCACACAATGATGATTAGAGGAAGACTGGAATGCATATGTTAGTTTTCCTGATCCCGAAATGAAGAATTGCCGTGGCAAAACTAGCTGGTCTCTTATAGAAAAAATGAAAAGAAAAAAAAAACTTTTAATTATTGACGGATAGCCTATAGAAATGAATTGTTAATATATTTGAATGAGACCTTTACAGGTTGGACTACTTGGAGAGAAAATGCAAATATACAAAGAAGAAAACATAGACAAAGTTGAATGGAGTGACGTTGGAGGCTCTTCAAATCAACCGCTTACTTGGTACAAGGTATGTGCAAAATAAAATGAATACACTTGAAAAGTCAAATGTTTTACGAGAAGAAGTACAAATACTTGGGGAAGTACCTATGAACTCTAAAATTATGAATAACTATATAATAAAATACAATTTTGTAAAAATTATCTTTATGTGGCTACTCAGCATTTTGTGTTAAATATGCAAAATCAAATTATTTATGTCTTTTCTCAGAGATAATTTATACAAAACAATTACTGATATCTAAAACATATGACCACTTAATTAGATGGTGATAATTTTTTTTTTGAGAAGTACGATATTCTATATTCTATGTCGCAATTAAATTTCTTAATGGTTTCATATCTCTCATATATTTTGAAGAACAATACATGGATGAGAACTATTGTAAAATAGATCATTTAGATTGTTTATATGTGTATTTGTTGTGAATACTATTTGTGCTCGATAATATATATATATATATATATATATATATATATATATATCCAACACAAATACTTATGAATTGCAGACTGTTTTCGAGCCGCCGGTAGGAAATGATGCAGTCATCTTAAACCTAAGCTCAATGGGGAAGGGTGAAGCTTGGGTTAATGACCAAAGTATTGGTCGTTATTGGGTTTCATTTCTTACTTCTAAAGGAAAACCTTCCCAAACAATGTAAGTTAGTTTTCAATACCAAATTCATACAATCCGTATATTGACTCACATAGTTGCTACAATTTTTATTTTATTTTATTTTTTATGTTTTATAGGTACCATGTTCCTCGATCATTCCTTAAAAACTCTGGAAACCTTTTAGTTTTGCTTGAAGAATATGGTGGAAACCCTCTTCACACTTCGTTAAACACCATTTCACTTTCCACTACGTATGAACCTATATCTCACAACGAGCTTCGTTACAACAATTACTACGTAGTTGGTCGTTAATTTATTTCATTAACACCTATATAATATAGTGATCGTATAACCTTCCAATGTAAATCTTTGTTCTTTAATAACATCCAAGGATATTTGCAAGAATTTCTTCCAGTCAATCACACTGTACAACCTTTAGTTTTTGCCTCATATAAATAGAGTGATTCCATAGTTTCAATTTTTATAAAGTGAACTTTAAACTTTTGAACTTGTTTCAATCTAAGAAATTTAGGTGTGAGCGTTTTTGCAATAATGTTTTGCGCTGACTGTTCTATTTAAAAATTTGAATACAAAATAACATTGTTTTAAAAAATTTGTAAAAGTAAAGAATTACAACCTTTAACAAGAGAATGTTTTATGGTAGAATATATAATTTTTCCCAAAAGTTATCGGTTACGATTTAAGAAATCCTAAAGGTGGGTATTTTGACAAAAACAAAAAAAAAAGGACCGACATGTTCAATTCAACACGTTTTTTTTCCTTTTCTGTAGTAAGGTTACTCCAAATCCTCTCAATCAATCAATCAATCCGGACATTTGAAATTTGATCAAACGGTTACAAACAGAAGGTTCTTTTAAAATTTATAATAACTTTAATCGTTGGATCAAATTTCAAGAACTCAGATTAATTGATTGAAAGTATTTGATGGAAGAGATACTGAGAGGATCCCTTTCCAGGTTTTAGTAGCCGAACGTATAGTTTGGTTGGGTAATTGACTTTGAAATTTCAAAGTTGCAGTTTGACCAGAAGAGGGTACGTAGAAAAAATGAATCAAACCAATACTTGTTACATCAAAAATTAATTGACATGTGAGTTGGAGACGGATGTGGAATCGGTGGAGGTTGGTTGGAGTACCGATTGAGAACCATGAGAAAGAATGAGTTTGAAGGGACTCTGTGAGTTAGACAAGTGCAAAATGAAATTGAGAAAGAAGTAGGATTTTGTTCCTTTGCGTTAACTAAAGTTAATAAACACCTATTTAATTAAATGCATTGAGAATATATTATTCATTTTCGTTGATTCGTATAATTATATTTTGTACGTTCTATTTTGTGTTTATACCACTTGTTTTGGAGTGATTAATTACACAAAATAACGCTATTTTGAAAACATGTACATGTGTATACGTTTCTTACCTTGTATATGTTTCTTATCTTGTAATATCAATTCCTACTAAACTCAAGTATTTAACACGTACGCGTGCCTTACCTAGTAAATTAATTCCTATTAAACCCAAGTATTTATCGTGTACGCGTGTCTTACCTAGTAAGATTAATTCCTATTAAACATTAGTATTTATCGTGTACACGTGTCTTACCTAGTAAGATTAATTCTAAATAAACCCAAGTATTTAACATGTACGCATGTCTTACCTTGTAAGGTTAATTCATATTAAACCCAAGTATTTAAACCCAAGTATTTAACATGTACACGTGTCTTATCTAGTAAGATTAATTCCTATTAAACCCAAGTATTTAACATGTACAAGTTTCTTACCTTGTAATATTAATTCTTATTAAGCCCAAATATTTAACATGTACACATGTCTTACCTAGTAAGATTAATTCCTATTAAACTAAAGTACTTAACATATATAAACCTAAGTATTTAACATGTACACGTGTCTTATCTAATAAGATTAATTCCTATTAAACTCAAGTATTTACGTGTAGTCGTGTACACGTGTCTTACATTGTAATATTAATTCCTATTAAATTATTTCCCATGATTGGCAAATGCGATGATTAAGCAGAGAGATAGGAATAGGATGACTCATGAATGCCTATTAAATTATTTCCCATGATTGGCAAATGCGATGATTAAGCAGAGAGATTAGGAATAGGATGACTCATGACTCCAACATCGCTTGAAAATCTTTGTAGGCAAAATCTTGTACGGGAAGTCGTGAGATCCACCGACTTCCCTTCCCAAAAACCCCTTTGTCCTCTTTCTCTCAATACCCATTGGACAGTATTCGGCAGTCTCTGTCCCGCTCAGATTGCTGAGCTCGACAACCCTCGACTAGAAATTTTTCAATACGATGAGAATACAGAATAATACATCACGTATTATTATATAAATAATGAGATATGGTGTTAAAAAGTTGATAATCCGTGTTCAAAATTTCTCCAACTATTCGCCATAAATAGATTACACAAGTTCACATGCTCTGTTCTCTCTCTCTCTCTCTCTCTTCTCTCTCTCTGTGCCAACTAACCATGTTCCTAAAGGCCAATGAGTGAGCTCGTATCAAGCTATCATTATTAAGCTAGCGTTGCGCTGAGCAAGAACTAAGAACCGAGAACTAAGGAGAAGATGAAGCTGCTGCCGCCATTGCTGCTGCTTTCGCTGTTACCGTGTTGGGCAATTGCGCTATTGGCAACGGCTGCGGCGCGCAATGTGAGCTACGATAGCCGGTCTCTGATCATCGATGGCCAGCGGAAGCTCCTCATCTCTGCTGCCATTCACTACCCTCGCAGCGTCCCTGAGGTAACTAAACCAATCCGCTTCGCTTCTCATTTCTCAAATTTAATTCGAAACCCACTTTACTCTTTCCTTTCAAATCATAGTCACGCTGAAAAGTTGGTAGCTTTTGCATTTTACTTGGCAATTTAGTGTTCGATTGGATAGTAGACCTCCGACTTTGAGCCATATCCGTTTTAATTTTGTTTGGTTATTTGATTTAGAATTTTGGATGCTTGTGATTTTTTTTGTTGGTTACTTTCGATCTGTTGATGCGATTGGTGGTTGGCCGTGGCCCGTCTCTCTGAAACTTTAACACTTGCTGGATTGTTATTTGGTTTAAACCATGATTGCGGTTTGTGTGCCTGTTTGCAGATGTGGCCGAAGCTAGTTCAAACGGCGAAAGAGGGAGGGGTGGATGTGATTGAGACGTATGTGTTTTGGAATGGTCATGAACCATCTCCAGGCAATGTGAGTCCAGTTTCAAATCAAATGGCTCTTTGATTATGGACATTGTGCTTAAGTGCTACTTATGATTGTGTATACAGTAAACTGATTTGCACTTTTTCCTTTTTCTTATTTGGGATTTTCAGTATTATTTTGGGGGACGATATGATCTGGTAAAGTTTGTCAAAATCGTCGAGCAGGCTGGGATGCATTTGATTCTTCGAATTGGCCCATTTGTTGCAGCAGAATGGTACTTTGGGTATGCCCTTCTATTTTGGTTGTAATATTGTTTTACCAGAGACTAGGTTAATATTGGCTCTTGCTGCATATCTCCATTGAATATCGTAGTCGTTGATTGTTCTTTTTTTTTTCCTGACTTGAATTATTGTCCGACAACTCCTAAAACACGTTTATAAATGCAGAGGGATACCTGTTTGGTTGCATTATGTGCCTGGCACTGTATTTCGGACTGAAAATAAGCCTTTTAAGGTATGGGAGTCAAATTGTTAAACCCTAGGTTACATATCCTTGCAGATGATGTTCCAAGAATATTCATTCTCTTTTGGTTGAAATGAATGTTCATGCTTCCATGTCATCTTGTGATAAACTTTTATAGTGAATTCATTTTGTTATTACTTTCTTGTTCGCCTCGATGATTAGGCCATTGTGTTGCCATTATTTTTCAGTTTACGTTTACTTGATTAATTAATTGCATGTCTCTAACTGGTTCATTTTCTTTTTTGAACTTGCTCGGGTTTCAGTATCACATGCAGAAGTTCACAACATTCATAGTTGACCTAATGAAACAGGAAAAGTTTTTTGCATCGCAAGGGGGTCCTATTATCTTGGCCCAGGCAAGCATCTTTGACTTTGAGAGTGATAGTCAATCTTTTTTCTTGCCGAACCATCTAGTGATAGTCAATCAACTGTCCTGATTTTGTGAAATTACACAGCACCAATACTCTGTATCTGTATATTTATCCTCCTTGAGAGATAAATACAGTGGAGAAAATATTTCAATGCCAGAGTCTTACATTTCTACTCTAGAAAATGTACTGGAGATGTCGAAAGGAGGAGGAAAGAAATATATGTTTCATGAACCTTGTTCCCTTCTATTAAAATGGGTCCTCTAGGTCCAAATTTCAAAACCCTGGGGATATCCATCTTATTTGTTCTGATTTGCTTTTTTTCCTAGATTAGCCTTTAGCTAAGCTTGGTGACATTGTGTATTCATTCTAGTTCCCTGAATCATCACATCGTGTGATTGGAAGTGGTTCTCGATTTCAACATTTCACTTCTGTGATTGGAAACAGAATTTTATTAAATAATATAAGGATGAGGGAACATGAATTGATGAGGGAACATGACTACATTTTTGGTTTTCTTACTAGTATGGTTTGCATTATCCCAAACAGATTGAAGTTCTTTAGACTACTGTTTGTGTATGTGATAGTGTTTTATGTTAAGGGATACTAGTATTTGAAAGTAATTTCCCTGAGTTAACAGATATGGGTGCTTGAAAGTAGATTTCCGAGACACATCTCTCGTGTCTGATAGATTTGATATGAGAAATCCCGTAGAGTCCGATTACGTAGAGTTACACAATTTGGTTAACTATTCATTGTTAACTTTGGTTTCAGTCATGAATTTTTAGTCTTTCAGAACCCACAACTATTTTTTGTGATCAAGTAAATCAATTGCAGGGTTTGGGAATTTGCTCTAGCTTTAGTTTTGCATCTTGTTTGTTGGGAATTTGCTTCAAATCTCATTTATGTATGTCGTCAAGCAGATGTTAAGATTCATAGAATGTGCATTGTGGGTTGCAGGTAGAAAATGAATATGGATACTACGAAAAGGATTACGGAGAAGGGGGTAAACAATATGCTATGTGGGCTGCTAGTATGGCTGTTTCTCAGAATATAGGTGTTCCTTGGATAATGTGCCAACAATTTGATGCTCCAGAGTCTGTGGTAAGGGCCTTGAACGGTTTATCACTTATCATACCACAGAGAATTTCTGTTTATTTACAATTATCAAATGTAAATATACAATTAACAGAATCCACATTCTGTGCATTATGTAAAGTAAAAATGATTTTGTGAGATTAAAAAGTTTTTGTTTTTACTTATGGAATCGGGACAGTATTTGTCCTGCACGTGCAAACAAATGATGTTTTCCTTAAATGTGTTTGTGAGATTTAAGGTCTATTTTTGACATTTTTCGTCAAGGTTTTGTACTGCAATTTCTCAAATGAAGTATTCTTTTTATGTCAAAACGATATAAAACCTGAAAATGCTCATATGTTCACCTTATCTATTACATGTACGAGTTTTATTTGGCAAATTTACTTGGCCATGTTTTATCGCAAAATAAAACCCCATTATGATCCCAGGTAGAATTAAACGGTTACTTGTCTGTGACCAGTCTATATTGTTATAGACTATAAGTGATTACCAATCCCATGTTTCTTTTGCAGATAAATACTTGTAACTCCTTCTACTGTGACCAGTTTACACCTATCTATCAGAACAAACCTAAAATTTGGACAGAGAATTGGCCTGGCTGGTAATGTAGTATTTCACGTCTGTCTCTCTGTTCATGTTTCTATTACTATACTGCACAGTTTTTCTGTTACGGTTTCCTCGTCATAAGTTGTCTTCATGAAACTATGGCGCTTTGAAAACCAAATACAATTCAGCTCCCATCCCAAAAGGCCAATGAATCAATGATGCTTCTAATATTCTTTCTTTGTGAATCAAAATTTTATCTTGACTTATGTGCTTGGATCAATCTCTATTCATTTCAGGTTTAAAACATTTGGGGGCTGGAATCCTCACAGGCCCGCTGAAGATATTGCTTTTTCTGTAGCTCGCTTTTTCCAAAAAGGCGGAAGTGTACACAACTACTATATGGTACTTCATTTTGTTGCATCTAATATCACATTCCATGTCAATTTTGTACCTATCTTGTTGTTGGCATTACAGTTTTTGACATAATTATCAATGGTGTTAATTTTGGCTTTATCTTTTCTCTTCTTTTCGTGGTTTAGTATCATGGAGGAACAAATTTTGGTCGAACTTCAGGTGGACCATTCATTACCACAAGTTATGACTATGAGGCACCAATCGATGAATATGGATTACCTAGGCTTCCAAAATGGGGGCACCTTAAGCAACTTCACAGAGCAATCAAGTTATGTGAGCATATTATGCTCAACAGTCAGCCAACTAATGTATCACTGGGTCCTTCCCTAGAGGTATATTTATTGGTAGTATCTGACTACATCTTCGCTAGATATTAATCTTTTTTTTTTGTATATAAATTTAGTTATCAAATGAAAGTTAAAACTAGTTATAAGCTTGGTGTATGTAATTCAGGTTCTTGTCTTTGGCACTAAAACATGTTTAAAGCTTGGTAATTGACAGACTTCATCTTCAAGATCATTAGATATGTTCGAATTAATTTGATATTCTGATACTGACATATGGAAGAATTGCTATATGGTTCTTGTAAGTGGATCTGTTAAACCTAAATATATGCAGTACTATCTCATTGCTGCATATAATTTTTTACTGGAAGTTTTAATCTCTAGTTCCGCCTGTTTATGCTTTTAATCTGCTTGACTATGGGGAACCATTACTGAACAGTATCCTATGTTGTAGGCTGATGTCTTCACCAACTCTTCTGGAGCATGTGCTGCCTTTATAGCGAACATGGATGACAAAAATGACAAGACAGTAGAATTTCGAAACATGTCATATCATCTTCCAGCATGGTCAGTTAGCATACTGCCAGACTGCAAGAATGTAGTGTTTAATACAGCAAAGGTAACTTTTAAGTTTCTGATGCCTGCATTCTATTAAGGTAACTTAGTTTTAAAAGTTTGTATGTTTAGCTCATCTTGTATTCAATGATACATGCATGTATCACATGTATCTCTATGTGTAGAGATACAATTTAGATCTTAGACACACAGGATGTTGTTCAAACTTCAAGTCAGGTGGTTTAAATGGCAGGTCACTTTAATTATTACATTTAGATCTTAGTGTTTATGCTGTCCTGTATCACGAACTTATCATTCTAGTAAAATGATCCGAACTGTCTAATTTTTAAATCTCCATTCAAGGTTCATCCTTGTCAAGAAATCAGCCAAATATGAAGATATATAATCATTTTATTACCATCATGATGACCCTTAAACAGATTTGAAAAACAAACAGTTCTGATCATTCAACTATAATGCAAAGATATTTCTGCTTTTCTAGAAAATGGAGACCCCTCTCTAGATGCTCGCTTCGCTTTATATGTCTACATGTGTGTGCTTCCCATTCATGGAGAGGAAACACTGAAACAATATGTGTGTGTCCACGCTTGAGCGCATACATAGAGAATATATTGAAAGAAAACAATAGAACAATGAAACAGTATGCAGATGGAAATGATATGAAAATGATATATTGTCGTTCTTGGGAGAGGCCCTAAACATTGCAAATTGTTCTCTAACTGGTCTGGTTTACTGTTTACATGATTGACTAGTAAGCTGGCATGCTCTACAATTTATGGCATATATGACGGTAGAGAGTTTGAAATAAAATTCTCTTGTACTAATATCTACCTTATCAAGAAATATTCCATTGATTTACGAGTCCTCGAGAAATGATATGCGAATAACCGCTGATGGAATGGTGATGACATATTGTACTAAGACCAACGATCTACATTACTTTATCAAGAAATATTCCCTTGATTTCTGTGCTCTTTACAAGTGATTCACATATAAATAGTCATGACATATGCCCCTCTAACTTTCCTGAAATTTTTTTTTTCTCACTTAAGCTTTGAATTAGGGTTTACAATTCAACTTGAAATTTTCCAATAGGTTGGATCCCAGAGCTCTGTAGTTGAAATGTTACCTGAGAGTTTGCAGCTATCAGTGGGATCAGCAGATAAAGGCTTGAAAGATCTGAAATGGGATGTATTTGTGGAGAAAGCTGGGATTTGGGGTGAAGCAGACTTTGTAAAAAGTGGCTTAGTAGATCACATTAACACTACAAAATTTACGACGGACTATCTTTGGTATACAACAAGGTTTGTCTCTGCTCATTCGGAAAAAAATAACGGCATAGTTTACCATCTAAAGTCATTTTCTCTAGGATTTTCTGAATCAAGTAATTTCTTTGACTCATATGATTCTTTAATGGCAGCATATTGGTTGGTGAAAAAGAAGAGTTCTTAAAGAAAGGAAGCTCGCCAGTTCTTCTAATTGAATCAAAGGGTCATGCTGTCCATGCTTTTGTGAATCAAGAATTCCAAGGTTATTTTTCTTGTCTAAACAACTTATGGTCGGTATTCAAAATGAAAGCTTCTATGGACTTGCTTCTTTTTCTGTTTAAGTCATACCTGATCTGCAGGACTAGGTATTTTGATGGTACGCTTATGCTTGTAAAAATAATTTGTGGCTGAATTGAGGCAGAAGTTTGTGACTTTTTCTTTTTATTTCATGAAGACGTCTCATAAATTGAGACAGAAGTTATTGTTGAGGATTAACAATCCTACATAGGTTATTCTAAGTGTTTCATTTCAGTAAATAAGCTCCTGGGTCTTCCGCCTTTGGCAGTTGGTTCTGGGTTGGATGCTCCAACTATAAACGGTTATTAAGAGGTCAGGCCCCATTTGGCCACATGTCTGAGCCCTGTGTTTGGCTTAGTCTATCACATTTTAGGGGTGGGGTGGGGGAGTCATGATGAGAATATGAAACTCCCACCTCTGATATTCAAACCATTGCATTTCAAAGAACCCTAAGCATCTCCATCCATTTACCAATTTATGTTTAATTAGATGCTCCATCTTTAACTACACCCTTACAAAGTATTGACTGTTGAAAACAGATCTGTGCGATTAGATTTATGAAACAGTTTTTGGTGCATGTCTATCTCATTTGTGGGTGCTACATTACAGCCATCCAGTATTCTACATATTCTGGTGCATTGTTCTGGTTACCTCCATGATTAGTTGACGTTCTAGTTAATTTTGTTATTTGTTGACAGTATTAATTTAGGAAACCCCACAGCCGGAGTCATTTAATTCTAAATCCTTTTTGGACAACCTCTTGCTAATAAATGTCTTATATGCTTGATGTTCAGCTAGTGCAGCTGGAAATGGCACGCACTTCCCCTTCAAATTAAAAACTCCCATCTCTCTGAAGGAGGGGAAGAATGATATTGCTCTACTAAGCATGACAGTTGGTCTGCAGGTATAGTTGTCTTCTGTCATGTCTAATTTCCATGATTTATTCAATGTTAACTGTCAGTTGAGACTGTAGTGTAAACCACTTTCATCTGGTGCACCACAGAAAACAACTACGAGTATACACCGGTGTATTCTTTGAATATGTCTGCAACTCCGGTTATTTTGTTAACTTAATAATTTTTGAATTGGAGCTTCTGACGAGGAGTCCTCTTTGAGGAGCTCGCTTACAATGCGGTTCAACAGTCCGAAGCATCTCTTTTTAGGTCCCTTTCAAAAATCAATCTAACAAAAAATCTTTCAAATTGGAGAACATTTTGTAGGATTTTCTTCAAGAGTCATCCCTGCAAAATCCGCAACTATTTACTTGTCTAATTGTTGTCAAATATACAGAAAAACATGGTGTTGATAAACATTGATATGATCGTGATGGTAATCACATGGATGAATGATTTTTTCATGTACTGCTATCTTACATGGAAAACGTAAAGGGAAAAAGGACATCTCATACATTGGACCACATTGATGGATGGGCCTCCATAATATGATCTTTTTTCGCCGAATGAACATCAATAGAGGTTTCCATATTGAGTGTACTGGTTGAAACTAGTTGGCTCCTCACCAACCATCTATGTACCTTGTTTCCAACATTTCCAACAGCTTATTGATCTTTTCTTCATGCTTTTAGAACGCAGGATCATTTTATGAATGGGTAGGGGCGGGGCTAACTAGTGTCAAGATTCAGGGATTCAACAATGGGACAATAGATTTGTCAGCGTATAATTGGACCTACAAGGTATTTTTCTCCCTTTTTATATCTTGTGTAATTGTCTTTTTACTTCTTTAATTGGAGCGAACACAGCATAAACTGCAACCTGCTAATATCTTACAAGGGTCTAAAATGTGGTTGCAGCCCATTTTAAATTTTCAACTGACTTACCTTAATTTCTTTCTTCCATTTCCAGATCGGATTGGAAGGGGAGCATCAAGGTCTTGACAAGGAAGAAGGTTTCAGTAATGTAAATTGGGTTTCAGCCTCAGAACCTCCGAAGGAACAGCCTTTGACATGGTATAAGGTGAGCACTTGGATTACCCGACATCTCTTATGTATGACGATAACCAATTACTTGGTTTGAACACAGCTGTTTACTGGAGGTAATAGAGAATAATCAGTTACTCGAAATATTGCAGGTTATTGTGGACCCTCCACCGGGTGATGATCCTGTTGGGTTGGATATGATTCACATGGGAAAAGGTCTAGCTTGGTTAAATGGAGAAGAGATTGGAAGATACTGGCCTAGGAAGGGCCCTTTACATGGATGTGTTAAAGAATGCAATTACAGAGGCAAATTCGATCCAGACAAATGTAATACAGGGTGTGGAGAACCAACGCAAAGATGGTAATATAACATCGGAAAAAATTCATTACACCTTTTGTTTTTGGAAGACAATTAATTTTTTGAATGCCGGTCCCAAGCCCGGATAAAGGAGGAGGGGGAGGGCGTCAGGTAGTCGACAGCCGGCACTCCTAGGTTACGTCG
>JAOTRO020000003.1:4870087-4880356 GCA_028566515.2 Pyracantha coccinea | reverse complement strand
TTAACTCCACAAAACGTGCAGTTATGGTCATTTTTATCAACTCCGTCAGAACGATTAATGTTAGAAGAATCATTGCTACAATCAGGCTAAAGTTGGGAGACCATTGCTTCAATTGAGTTAAAGTTGAGAGACCATTTCTCTAATTTGGTTAAAATTGAGGGACTATTTCTACAATTTCTCATTTAGTTTCTCATATTTGTCCCTTAATTCAGTCTCAATGTACGTGACTCATTTTGACAGAAGTTTTAACAGAGGTGACAAAAAAGACCATAGCTGCACTTGATGAGTTGATGAACCAATGATCATAAATTTTTAGTTAAGGGATCATTGTTCCAATTGGATTAAAATTGAAAGACATTGCTTCAATTGGATTAAAATTAAGGAACTATTGCTACAATTTTTTCATTTTTTTTTTATAGAGACAGATCTTTACATTTGATTTATATATAAACCATTTCGATTGTACACAGGCTCTCGGAGTCGGCCACTAAGTTCCTCCTCTCTCGACCGCCGCGTCATGAATTCGATCAAAAACCAACAACCCATTAACCGATCACAAGCCAATCGAACCCTGAAACTGAAACCCTATGCATTCTACTTATCATCCATCCTAATTCTCAGCCTTGCAATCTCCTTCAATTTCCCCAAAACAAACTTCCTCAAAACCCAACTTCTAAAGCTCACTTCCTCATCACACCCCACCACCATTGTCCAAAACCTGTTCGGCTTTCTTCATCCAATCAAAAAACCCCTACAAACCCAGCCGATAAATCCCACTCCCAAGCCCCCCAACTGTGTTCTATGGATGGCTCCTTTCCTTTCAGGTGGTGGGTACAGTTCAGAAGCTTGGTCTTACATTTTATCCCTTTACCAACACTCGAAAAACCCGAATTTTCGAATGGCTATCGAGCAACACGGTGATCAGGAATCCTTGGAATTCTGGGAGGGGTTGCCTGAATATGTCAGGAAATTGGCAATTGGGCTTTACAACACACAATGTAGTATGAAGGACACCGTGGTTATTTGTCACAGTGAGCCCGGTGCTTGGAACCCGCCATTGTTCGAAACACTGCCTTGCCCACCAGCTGCTTACCAAAAGTTCAAGTCCGTCATTGGACGGACCATGTTTGAAACCGATAGAGTGAACGCGGAGCATGTGAAGCGCTGTAATCGGATGGATTATGTTTGGGTTCCTACGCAGTTTCATGTGTCGAGTTTTGTACAAAGCGGGGTTGATCCTTCTAAGGTTGTGAAAATTGTGCAGCCTATTGATGTGAAGTTTTTTGATCCGCTTGCGTATGAGCAGTTGAATCTTGCGTCTGTGGGGAAGTTGATTATGGGTAAGGCAACGCAGGATTTGGAAACGAAGAAGAAATTTGTGTTTATGAGTGTGTTTAAGTGGGAGTACAGGAAAGGATGGGATGTGTTGTTGAAATCATATTTGGAAGAGTTCAGTGAAGCAGATGGCGTTGCTTTGTATCTTTTGACAAATCCATATCACTCTGATAGAGATTTTGGGAATAAGATAGTGGAGTTTGTGGAGAAATCTGGAATCGAAATGCCAGTGACCGGTTGGGCTCCAGTTTATGTGATCGACACTCACATAGCTCAAACTGATTTGCCGCGAGTGTACAAGGCAGCTGATGCATTTGTTCTTCCATCAAGGGGGGAAGGGTGGGGAAGGCCCCTCGTGGAAGCGATGGCAATGTCGTTGCCCGTGATTGCCACAAATTGGTCTGGGCCTACGGAGTATCTGACTGCGGAGAATAGCTATCCATTGCCGGTGGACAGGATGAGCGAAGTAATGGAAGGGCCTTTCAGAGGACATCTCTGGGCAGAACCTTCGGTTACCAAGCTTCGTGTTCTAATGAGGCGTGTGGTGAATAATGTCGAGGAAGCCAAGGTAAAAGGGAAAAAAGCAAGAGAAGACATGATCAAAAGGTTCTCTCCTGAGATTGTTGCAGATATCGTTACAAAACATGTACAATACATACTTCAGAAGGTGAATCGGTAGGATGTCATGGCATGAGCAACGAGTCTATATTGCTTCTTGTGCTTGAAATGGGGCTTACAAATAGCTTTGTCGAATCTGTTGGCAGTAGAGTTTTTGAGTAGAAGGGTGAGGAGGGCACATTTTCAAGGCGTCGTTCGGAGGTAGTCGGATGCTATGAGGAGTCTGTGAAGTATTTTTATTGCAAGTGATTTTACTGTATTTGAATGGTGCTACGGTGTATGGATTACTACTTACAAATTTACAATTTGCTTGTAACATGAGATGCCAAGAAGTGTGCTCTAGTTTTACCCGCAAATTCAAATCCTCATTCCCTTAATTTAGATTAAATTAATAACAATATCGCTTGAATAAGAAAAACAAGCTTAGTTTTATCGAGGAAAGAAGTGGTGGTACTTACAAACAACAACGACAATAGTCTTATCCTACTAAGTGGGGCCGACTATATGAATCTTATAACGTCATTGCACTCGGTTTTGTGCCATTTTTTCTCTGTTAGATTCAAGTAGTCCAAGTATTTTCTTAAGAGTCCCTTTCCAAGTCTTTCTAGGTCTTTCACTACCCATTTTGGCCGTGAGCCTCTGTTTCGTAATCGCATTGTCTGCAGGTCTTCATTTCACATGTCCAAACCATTTTAACTGATTCTCTCTCATCTTATCTTCAATTTTGGCTATTTCTAATTCACCTCGGATACCCTCATTCCTAATCTTGTGAGCACGAGATAAAAATGAAGTTTCAAGAATGCATTCTATAATTCCTGGTTTCAGGACTTTGTAAAATTAAATTAAAAAAATGTTACTTAATTCTTATTAGATGGGATGCCGAGCAGCAACTAATACGATTTTTCTTCTTTTCCTGCCCATACAGTAACATGAAACGATCAACAATAAATACTTGAGGAAAAACAGTACTCAAATCATTCTATTACGAGCGCTTGTCACTATTCCATCAACACCCAATGAAGCATTCATCCTCACTAGTAATAAGCCTTGATGACAGCGGTGAACCGAAGTCTATGGAAGATAAGGTGTGAACGCTGCACGAACTTCCTTATAAACAGGCTTCTTAAAATCCACAGCCTGCACGATTTAGAAGAAAGAATACATGTTGAATACTATGACTATGTAAAAAGCAATTCAAACAAATGTGTATGGCAAGGTTAACGTACAAGATCAACTACTTGCTCTGTTGACATCCATGACCACTCCCCAAACTCAGGTTTTTCACTTCCATTGCCTAAAAGATTGATTTCGCCATCCCTCCCAGTGAACTTAAGAAGAAACCTGTGAAATTCAACATATATGCAATTCTTTAAATAAGTCAATGTGAATATGAGCATAGCGATACAAAACTTATGTATATTGATAGCATGTTTAAACGATAAAACTTGTAATGATCGTTAAACGAAGGTGATGGGACGCCTATTAGGTTATAATCTGGAATAGAACTTTGTACTCAGATGATAGACGAAACAGGTTGCAGCCTACCCAACACACGAGGCACTGTATACCGACACTAACCATTTCTGTGCTTGGCCTTTCCAATCTGATCCCCACTGATGCCGAAGTTTTTCCCTAACTTCTGGTGGGAAATCATAAGTTAACCAATAAGGTGCCTGGAAAAAAAATCTAGAAAACAATAAGGTACTCTGCAAGTGAGAAAAGAATGTCGGCTCTAGAATGTTCGAACATAGCAGATAATATAAAAAGACTGATTACTATTTTTTCTGGTACTTAAACTGATTCCCTGTTAATCAAGTAACCAGAGCAGAAAACTTGCAATGAGAGAAAGGAAAGAACCACTAAATGCCAACATGACACAACCATTCTCTTTGTTATTTATATAATATATAGTTGATTACGATTTAGGCCAAGCATAAATAATGAGAATCAAATGTGGTTTTTGGCTAGATAATTGAAGAATATTTGGTGTCTGACAAGTGATAACCAATGAAAATAATCAATAAAATTTCAGCAAAGACAAACAGATTTATCAGCTTATCCTTCTTCATTCCCCAACTCTTTCTTCAGCGAAATGCAGACTCACAAATTTACTTCAAGCAGTTTAAAAATGTCCTGAAACAATGAAACAATGAAGGGAAATACAAGCATAGCAAGTGTCGTACCTCTGCAAGAATTTCTGCTGATTTAACTCCCGTTTCTTCTCTTAATTCCCTGATGGCTGCACTTCTTGGATCTTCAGCCTCATCAATACCACACTTTCCAAAACAATTTTTTATAAAACTATTTCAGTAAATGCTAAATAAAAAGATCTCACACTAAAGGAAATAAAGTTGTCTAAGGTATTAGAATCATGTAACGACTGCAGCTAGTAACTGTACTTAAACACTAATCACCCTACATTCTAGTTTGTAATAATTGCATATGAGATTCATTCGTCTCAAACAGTCTCATAGCACTGCATATTTGTACTAGTTTCTATATCAAATACAATTTCCGAACTCAACAATGTTTGTTTGGACCTATAATGGTTACCAATCCCCACCACTCCTCCCTTTTGGATTCTTCATCTCTACCTTGCATTTGTTAGGAATGCACTAAAAAAATAGACAGAAGTACTCAAAATGACTCTACGCAATACATTTGAGAGAACCTTCAAATGATATCGTGTCCTTTGTTTATTGTCTTTGAAGTGCGTTTGTAGTGTTATGTTAGTAGCTTTTAGTGCTTGAGCAGCTCATTCCTAGTCTTCTTGTAGTGAATTTTCAACAACTGAGTCTAAATTCCCTTATCCACATAGCATAAAAGATACGTTAGAAGGGATGCAGATATCATACGTGTAAAAAATTGTCAATTTGATGTTTCTGGATCTTCTTCCAAATTGAAGATCCTTCGTTTCCAGCATGCGTATAAAATTTTCTGTATCAGGTAAGCAGCACAAGAAAAGTGGAACAGGCGAACACTTAATTGTCATTCAAAAGTCCATCCTCTGTAGAAAATATATACAAGAGAGGGTGCACTAATTCTACCTAATTAAATTCAAAATTCCAAGTACATTCTCAAAATAGCTCAAATTATATGTGCATGAGCAGCGTGTGTAATTGTGTGCGCACATTTGATGGAAACTCGGCAAAACTTATACTTTTATACAAGCAAAACCAATTAAGGAATCGAACATGAAAAGATAACGGATTAAACAAAATGTATATGTTTGTTGTATGCATACGAATTGATCTTCCTTATTTATTGCATTGTTCTCCTAGAAATCATATGGTAACATGTAAAAGTAAAATTTAAAAGCAATTAAATCACCAAAACCCTAAACATTCAATCCAAAAATGTGATCAAGTTTACCTGAGGCATTTGCCACGCACTGGGAATATCTAACCTCGAAGCAGCAAAAATCTGTGGAGATAACAAACGTATACAAACAAGTTGAGTAAGTTGCATGTACAAACACGTAGAAAAATATAAAGGGAGATGGGGAGTGACCTTTTTAGAATCATTGACGAGGCAGATGCCAACATTCCTTCTATAACCTTGGGGAGGGGCTTCCATTGCCGTTGAAGAGGAAGATTGGGAAGGTGTACAGAGGAGTCTAGTTCTGGTATAAATAATGGATTTCCGGAGGAGGAGTGGAAGGTGAGAAAATTTAGTGAGTTTAAGAGGGCAAGTTGGGAAGGATGGAGGGGGAATGTGGAGTGTAGAATTAAGCAAGGCGAATCGGCAGCGTATATCCATTCAATTCCAATGCTTCTCTTTCTAGCGTGTAAGGGGAAGGGCATCTTACACCTCCCCGGCTTAAAAAATTCTGCAACAAGTGGGGCTTGTGAGGGGGATTTTAACTCTAGCTGTTTAAAAAAAACAACGGAGCAGATGCAAAGGATGTTTGACTTACAACCACATGGAAGAAAAACTCAAAAGCCACTATATCTTTGTCTGGTGGCTGATCGTGGCGGTGACGGTGGCTAAAGTTGGTGGTGGCGATGTTCATATGGTGGTCACGTGAAGGTGGAGACAATGAAGATTTGAGAAGATCGTGGTGATGGTTTTAGTGGTGGATGCTATCACGAAGATGGAGATCTGATATGGATTCCGAAACATTCTGAATTCTCATCTACCATCTTGTACTTGTTCACCGCCTCCGTCTAAAGGTGAATCGATGAGTATAGATGTTAATATCATCATATTGTTGATATTATCAATATTCGGTAGATATCGTTGATATGGCATTCATATTTGGTAATAGGTCAATGTAACGTTAATATGACATTGATGTATTGTCCGGGGAAATATAAATTAGCCAAATCAAATAGGAGAGCGATACATGGACTATTAGTTCAATATGACATATTTACCTCTGACGTCATAAGTAGATCACGCCGGACCTTAAGGGGCTAAGAGTCTGCCTGCCCAACATCATGGGAAACGAAAAAATTCTTGATGCAAAAATCTTTTGCCCACATGTTGAAAATGAAAACTCCAAGTACCCTATAAGAGCAATGGGTGAAAGAGGACACAACCCTCTTTAGTACGTGGCTAGATGAGAGAGACTTCCCTTACGTTCCTACATACAAATCAATTCCATTTGAAGTGTGGTTGGAACAAGAGGCCGGGGCGCAATTTTTCTCTTCAGCCCCAAGCAAGCCTCAGCCTAAGAAGATTGTCAATTTGGTTGAGGAAAAAAGTTTGGCCACCTGTTCTTTCGTCTGTAATGGGAAATTGGTTGGCCTAGAAGAAAAATTAAAATTTTTGAGTCAAATGAAAAATTGATTCAGAAGGCGATTTGTTGAATGAATGCTTCAATGACGACCAAGGCTGAAACACGACTTTAGAAGCAAAAAAACCATATTAATCGATATGGTTATTGAAGATAAAGCCGATGTGGAGCAATCCCGTTCAGTTGAGTTGTTTGAGTTAAATGCCGAAATCAGCGAAGTGATTATACTTGGGGGGCATAATAATTTTGGATTACTTTGCAGCCAAAAAATAAAAAAATTTGAGTCGTTATTATTTCACTTCAAGGCCTGAAGCAATATCACATATTGAAAATGGTCGTATGCAAAGATCTCGGTTGTAATAAAAGCATTGTTGGCCTCCTCCTGGTTTGGCAACTTTTATTTTTGTTTTTTAAATAATAATAATAATAATAGTACTTTTATTTCCTTAACTATTCAACTACACAAGTCGATACTTAAGAAAATAATGAGGGCAACTCGGCGGTCAAAATTCGTTTTTTAGTAGCCTCGCCGCGAAAGAATATTTGCAGCATTCTTAATTCAACAAGGAGAGCCACCTATTTTAGATGATAGGCCTTCACATGGCCTAGACTTTTCATTCGGTGAGGTTAGCATTCGATGAGACAAAGAGAGCCACCTAACGGTTTGCATGCCCTGTAAGGTAATGTTTGAAGAAAATAAAGAAGATGAGTAAGGACAATTAAATAGTTTAATTGTATATGACAATAATTAATTAATATGTTAAATATTCATACGAAAGGTTCGTAACAGGCTATAAGTATGTTTCGGGTTTTAGGCCGAAATAGGTTTTGGTCCACGAGCACTATTGAGTTTAAGTTATATGAAAACTAAAACAAAAATAGGAAATTAATCCAAACACACTAAGCAAAACCGGTCATAAAGTGAGGCGAGGAGATGGTGGACTTATTACAAGTTTCCCACTCATTTGGAATGACTATAAAATCAACTTTATAGCTCTATCTCTCATTAGGGTTTTTATGAGGCAAAGAGAGAAAGCACAAAGATCTCTCTATCCTCTAAGAGGGCGGCCATCATGGGAGGAAATAGTTAGTAATCTCTTCCAACTATGTCACTCATCTTCTCCTTCATTCATCCTTGGTGTCAAAAGTTAGAGGTCTCCTACCTTGAGGACTTTTGGAGAATCTATTTAAGCTTCCAAATCCTAGAAAACAAGGAGCAATGATGCAAGGAATGAAGGGCCTCTCATGGGTGATTAGCCATTGCTTATGCAAAGAGGATTCAACAAAGGTATAAGAAATCTCAACTCCTTTCTTTAAGATTTAAGTTGAGTCTTGATTCACCACAACTACTAGGCTTTGAATTTCACGGTTTAAGTTTTGTTTTAAACTGCATAGGAGCATGCTTCCACCATTTAATCGTTAAATGCGTGCATTATGTTGCCTAATAAACTTAGTATTTCAAATATTTTCCTTCACTTCATTTGTAGGTGAATGATGCTATTCTAGGCTTCCTAGGGAATCTCTAATTATGGCTAGGTCTTCCTTCCTCTTTCTCCTAACATAATTGTGACCTTCCTTATTGATATCATGTAAATAAGCACAGCGGCGCTTGTGAAGACTGCCCTTTGTCTTTTTTCCAAGGCGCTGCTTTCCAAGGTCAGTTTTCACTCGCGTTACTTCTGGTAACGTGTCTATTGGCTTTCGTGCGTTGTTCTTCTGTGTGAGCTAGGAAGGAAATGTCAGCCTCTCTCTTTATTAAATGCATGCCTTGCTGGGCTATCACGTGAACTTAAGACTTAGGATTTAGTTCCCTCCAAAGTAGGTTGGTTAGCTTGCTAGGTAAACAAGGAAATTAGGTTTGTCTCTCTCAGGCTTAGCTATGTGGACTTCAAAGGATTGAAGGCCCTCTCTCTTGGGTGATTGGTCTTTGCCTATGCAAAGAGGAATCTACAAAGGTATAACAAATTCCAACTCCTTTTTTCTTTGATTTGAGGTGAGTCATGGTTCACAACTACTAGGATTTCAATTTCATGCGTAAAGTTTTATTTTTCAATACATATAGCAATGCTTGAACTTTTAATTATTAATTGCATGTAAATGTGTTGCTCAAATGAACTTAGATTTGTCAAAATCTTCCTTCACCATGCAACCGATACCTTTGGCGATGCACATGGTTAGAATGTTTCGAGCCCCAAAATGTATCTAATGGTGATAGATGCGTAGTTCTTCGTGGACGCGCCACATGGAATTTAGTTTTGCCTCATATTTTGTTGTGCCCTAGAGAGAGTTTGCATCCCTCTTGGGAATAATGTATCTTGACTGTACAAATTTCATGATCGGAACTATTCAATTTCTTCATCTTCATTTGAAAATTAGTCCTACAAAAAAATCATTTCAATTGAAGATAATTTAGTCATTTAAATGTATAGAACAAATCGATGGTGTAGGTACCAAGTAACGTATTCATGATGAAACTGTCCTTTTATTTAGTACGTTTGGATGATTAAACCATCTCCGTAGAAGTGATATTCAAGTGAAAATTAATACAAGTAAAAGGTTCTAATCATTAAGTTTATTCTGTCAAAATACATTATTCACTAATGGATGATATGTGCATCCCCACATGAGGATGTAAGTATTATCCTTAAAGTCTTCTCTTTTTTTCTACCAATGAAACTTTATATTAAAAGGAAAACTAATGAAAAGAGTTTGAAAACTTTGAGTTTTAACGATAAGGACAAAATAAAGAGTAAAGTGACAGTATCATAATCGATTTTTTAGTGTAAAAATGTGAATTTTCGTTAAAATGAACAGTAACATGAGTTTTTAGCTAAAGTTCCTTATGTTAAAAGGGAAGTTGGGTTAGGTATTTGATGGTGTGGTGGGGAAAATGGAGAGCAAGGGACATTACCCCACAAGACCATTGAAAACAGAAACTTGTCTTTCAGCGTAGGGTCTTATTAACTTGCAGAAATATGGATATGGAGTCAGCAGGAGATCAGTATCACCCCCTTGTCCAAGAATAGTGGTGAAATGAGCTCCAGCTAAGATATGTGTTATTCTTCTCCCATTTTTCTAAAACTAATTGTTGTCTTCCATTTGGTTTCTCCACAACCCACCGTGTTTAAATAAAGAAAAAGGCTCACTTTTTTCTTTAATTTTTTTCTATCTTATGAGAGTGCAGAAATCTGATGTGTTAATTTTGGGTTATCTTTCAATATTCGAAAAAAAAATCAGTAGACCAAGACATAGTTGACAAAAATTCAATTGACCTACTCATAAGCAAAAGAATTGTTAACCTAGAAACACTGTGTAGTGTGTTGGGTACCATGTGTGGTTCATGTAAGTTCCGTATGACATCTTCATATCCGTATGGCATTAGTGTGTCTCTAACCACATGAAAGCAATTTCAAGCGACTTGTAGGTAACTAAGATACTGTTTTATAATTATTTAATTTTTTTGGTTTTTTAATTTTTAATTTTTTTTTTTAAATTGAAACATGAATCTTGTTTCTTAATTACCTTCATTTTTCAATTTTCATAAATTGAAAACCAGAAAGTGAAAACTCATGCCCAAA